>WNWK01006590.1:0-43401 GCA_009830355.1 Cherax destructor | reverse complement strand
GGATATTATCAAGTCCCACTTACTTAACGTGCTCAAAAATATCTGCCTTCACCGTTCAAGATGGATTGTTCAACTATCTCATCCTCCATTCGGCTTGTGTAATGCTGCTTCGTCATTTCATCGTATTATGAACGAGTTGACCTACAACTTAGACGGAGTGAAGCCTATCTTGACGACTTAGTGGTGTACAGTGACGAATGGGAACAACACTTGACATGTCTCAGAGCTTTGTTTGAGAAACTGACACATTACAATTTCACTGTTAACTTGGCTAAGTGTAGTTTTGGTCAATCCAAGATTACCTATCTAGGGTTTTGTATAGGCCAGGGTGAAGTTGCTCCTATTGATGCTAAAGTTCGTGCTATTGCTGCATTTCCAGTGCCACAGGATAGGAAGGTGTGCAAAGATTCCTGGGTATGGCAGGTTATTATCACAGGTTCTGTCCTAACTTTGCTCAAGTCGCTGCTCCTCTCACTGAGCTCACTAGTAGCAAAGTCCAGTTAATCTGGACTCAAGATTGTTCAGACTCATTTACAAGGTTGAAGCGCTTGCTTTCCTCTGCTCCAGTTCTGCAAAGTCCTAACTTCAACCTACCTTTCTTTTTGCATATAGATGCGAGTGGTTATGCAGTGGGTGCGGTATTGATGCAAAAGTCCACATCCACTGACATACTGCATCCTATATGCTATTATTCCTCTAAACTCAAACGACATCAGAAAAACTATGCCACTATTGAAAAAGAGGCTCTAGCACTCGTGGTGTCGTTAGAACATTTTGATGTATATTTGGGTACTTCTCCTTTTAAGATAAATGTATTTTCTGACCACAATCCTCTCACCTATATTAACACCATGAAGAGTAAAAATGCTAGGATAATGAGGTGGGCTCTCAGGATCCAGCCATACTCCATAAGTATTAAACATATCAGTGGTCGATGTAATGTAATTGCTGACGCTCTGTCACGTCCTTAATTATCATTGCAACATTTAACTTAACGTAAATTTTGTGCCCAATATACTACTTCTTTACTTGCTATTTTAATTGAATTAAGAAAAGTAACGTAAAATCAATACTGCCCATGTAAATTGATGTATTTATGTCTAATTATTGTATCTTTCTATGTATCTACAGTATTATGTGTGTTGTGCGAAGGAGATATGGAGAGAAGCTGAGTGCTGTGAGTGTAGTGTTTGGTGGGCGATGCTTGTTGCCAAGCAGACTGCTCTGCAGCAACCCCCCACACTTCTCTACACTCCTTATTCTCTAAAGCTTCCTCATGCAGTCCAGTACCAGGCTGCTTCACATTCCACTACCACTGTATTAGAGTGGAATGTCGTCTCCTATCGCACAAGACTGATGTTGTGTAGTCGTCACTACTATGACCACCACTGTTCGAGCCTCAGATGTCTTATGCTATGTCACCTCTACACCTGTGTATGGACATAATCGTGATTATGCTGATATACGAGGGGCATATCTTAGTGAAATGACACTGGAGAAAAGTAATTTAAGTGTTAACTTCTGAGTGACTCTGACATGAAAGACATTTTTTTTTTATTTTATTATAAAAACATATTATATACAATTACATATGCCAAATGACATCATTACGTACATTAATGACATCTTTATGTACATTAATTAGAAACACTTCCCAACATGTAAACAATATTACAATTTTGTAACAAATAAAACCAGTCCATCTTGCAATATGCATATTATAACAATATTACAATATTACAATTGAAGTACAATTACAAATAAAGTTACTCTACACAATATATAGGTAAACTACCTATATCTGATGACAATCCAAGGATGGTACCACCATAATCTCCTTCAACAACCCACCCTACATAACCTTTTGTATATTCTAACTAATGCCCTCACAAACAATAAATTATATAATGTTAATATGCACACAAAAAACAAGGATCAAACCCATGAATTAATACATATCAATTGTTAAATAACTCTCCACATTAATTACAAAATTACATATCCAAAATTATGCATTAATCATATCCTTATTTCTACCATTCCATTCTCCACTCAAAAACCTATGGATTTGGTCTCCTACCCCATGTCCATAGAAGACTTAGGTATTAAGGTATTCAAAATACAACACTAAGTACAAACGTACATTACACATTAACAAAATAACTATTATGTTTAATTATATTCAATTGCATAACAATAATACACACGTGTAACCATACATTGACAAAAAATAAATTATTTTGACATAATGAACAATATAAACAATAACGGAAATACCAACGAACATATACAAAATAAATGTTGACAAACACTCCTCCAACTAAATCAAGTATTGTATTGAGTGCAAAAGTCTAATGATAATATAAACTCCTCCACATTTACATTAATACCCAATAGTATGCAAACATACCTTAGAAAATAAAGAACCAAACAGCACAGTATACTACCATGCCTTCATGTTTATAAGATTAACAACTAAAACTAGAAGATAGAACTTCCGAAATTTAGAGTACAACCAGTGTCAATAATTGTATACTGTGAAAACATTAAACGACATCACCATGTCTGAAATCCTACCATAGGACATCTCTTCTGCATACATAAGATCCATTGCCTGATGTCATATATTATACTATATCATTATGAATACCTATCACACATAATATGGCTACTACTCCGAAAACCATACCCTATACCCGGGGTATACCGTCAAAGTATAAACCAAAATTTTAATTTAACAATATCACACTTCAAAAACCGTAACATTTATGTTATATATCATAAACATATGACAAAAGATACTACTAATAAAGTTACTACCAAATGCTATTTGATCAATTGCCTTACAAAAAGTCTACTATTATACTGCACCATCCAAAGTAATACCTATACCCAAAACAATTCTCATAATTTAATAAAAAAAAATATTAAACAAAAACTGGAACATATCCTCTGGGCTAACCACCTCTAACATATCCCACTTGAGTCCCAAAACCCGTCAAATTATCCCCACTTCCAATCAATCATCATTCATGGAAAACTTTAATTAGTCTTTAAAAGTCGTAGAACACGTCTATAATTGTCACCCATCACCCATTTCCCTCGAAAACTGACAGCCATCCAAACCTCAAGCATTCCCTCTAACATCCAAACCTCAAGCATTCCCTCTAACATCCCAAAACACAACTCTCAACTCGAAGGAGAACAGCCCATTCTCATCTACGCACATCAACTTAAGTCCACCAGTTGCCTAACAGTAAAATCCTTGTAACTACCTGGAAAACACCTACCCCACGCCATGCCATATAACAACCTAGTCCTACACTTAGTTATGTACATATTTGCCGCAATAGCAT
Source organism: Cherax destructor (assembly GCA_009830355.1). NCBI lineage: Eukaryota > Metazoa > Arthropoda > Malacostraca > Decapoda > Parastacidae > Cherax > Cherax destructor. The sequence goes on along the minus strand of WNWK01006590.1, from coordinate 40,045 downwards.
TCATTCTATCCCTTCCCGACATCCCCCTCATTCCCCACGATACATACACAAAATCAACCGCCAAATACAATAAAGCCCTCCTAACTTCTTTCTGCACTCTGCCTATATCCATACCTATAAACCTCAAAGGGTGAATCCCTCCCCCTCCTCTCATTCTAAGTAATTGTCTCATCCATTCCCTAATAATCCCCAATTGCTCACAAAAATAAATCCCATGATAAGCAGTATCCTCTTCCCCACACATATCACAACGAGCATCCCTAGTTAATCCCATTCTGTATAAAACTGCCTTAGAGGCCAAAACTCCATGCAAAAAAACGATACATAACTTCTCTCACCCTCGGCTTTATCTTCAGATCTTTTAACCCACCCCAGATACTTTTCCAATCATACACTGGAAAAGTAGCAATACCCTCGACTACTTCCCTTACCTTCCCTGCTTTCTCCAAACGTCGGACTAGAATATTCCCCGGATTTCTGGCACGCATAAGAATTCTCAACATATCTTCGCAATGTACCAAGTCCTTACTATTCCACCATGCACGTAAATGTCTCATGACATCACCAACCCGTCTGCCCCTAACGCCCCCCGTTGTCAAAAAACAACATTTGACATACATACTCATAAGTCTCACCTCTAAGTTAATTAACCCCAGTCCCCCATTACCCACCTTTTTCATCACCAATTCCTTACTCAGCCAATGTCTCCCATATCCCCAGACAAACCTTATAACTTTCCTCGCAAATTTCACAACATCCGCCCTTAAAATTGGGTAAATCCCTGCCACATACCATATTTTACTATATAACAGCGTATTCACAGCAATTACGCGCTGATGTATGGTCCCATCACCCCTACTTCATCCACTCATCCTACTTAAAGTACCTTTTAAAACATTCCTTGCATTAACTAGTCTTGCCTCTCCAAAATTATCTTAAAACACAATTCCACAAAGTTTTAAACTGTCAACTTTTTTTTTTATTTTATTTAAAAGACATTATACATACACACAAATCAATATGACCTTATAACCAGTACAGGATATTACAATAATACAACCAAACACCCATGTGTATAAACACACGTGAATCTCGGCTTCAAAATTCCAAGTAAAAAAAAAAGAATACAATGAAACCCAAATACAATGCAACATACTGACAATAAAGCACAAGACAATATAAAAATACATATCATTGGCATCATGAACAATTCTAACTGCCAGTAAGAACAACACGTAATTTATTTAACATCATAATCGAGAATTATAAAAAAATGACCCCCCTTCACCCTCACCTACCCTAAAAGAAATCTGCACATTAAATGTGCCTATTCCCATAACAATCATGAACATTTTTTTTTATTATATTTAATGTAAACGAAATACACAAAATACATCAATATGGCACCTTATATCAAATATGGTTATCACAAAAACAAACCAACAACCGAACGTAAAACATCCGAAACTATAGAAAAACATACAATTCATCGTTCTGACAATAAGACTAAACAATATATAACTTACATATTTAGGCACCTCGTACATTACTTACTGCCAAAAGCACAAACACGTTATGTATTTAATAACACAATGGAAATCCATAAAACTTGACCCCCTACAATCCCATCTACCCTAAAGAGACCTACACATTACCATTTTACTATTACATTCATCATGAGGAAACGTTTGGTAAACTAATTTTAATAATGTATATTATTATAACCTAATGTGAACATTGGAACCCACACTCTCACCACCTCACTATCTCATTGTGACTGACACAAAACATTGGGAAACAATTATGACAAATGTCGAAACAAATTGACCATTCTTTCGTCTGTACACAACCTTGACCATTAATATACATAATATATGAACAATAATGTATACTGAAACATACAACGTGATCAATATACTGAGGGAATGACATGAATATATATAACCAGAATCATGATTTTTCCTTTGTATATATATATATAATAAATGGGAAAAAACAGACTATAACCAAACTATTATAGGTGAAACATCAGGTGTATACAACTAAATGCATATATAAGTCCTCACATAAACTTATGTATGCCTGCCCTTACCAGGTACCCCTGTGCCAGACAAACCCCCATTGCTTGCCCCTGACACCTTCCTACCATTCCCTCCCCCGTCAAGGTCACCGATACATTCTCCGAACGCCCCATAACCCCCCCCCCGCCCTCTCCCCCCCCTCTCATATTCATGCATACCTCCTAATCAACACATACTCTAAACCAAACCTCCCCGGGAGACCAACCACTTTCGTATCCATTCCCATCCCTCCCCCAATAAAGTCCCCATTGTCAACTGCCTATACCCCACCGAAAACCCCTGCTCCCATGCCTGACCGTAAAGTCCTTGATTCCTGCATTTTGTTCTAAAGAACCGTGCTGCAAGAGCCCGGATTCTCCCCTCGCCCCGAACCTCCCTCATACCCCAAGTTACAAAAATATAATCCAAAACCAGATACATAACCGCACTCCTAACACCCTCAGGACTACCCGCAACATCTAAACTTAAAACTCGCAACACAGACAACCCTCCTCCCCCCACCTCCCTGATTATCCCACCAAACCACTCTCGAACCCTAGCCAAATACTCGCAAAAATATATAACATGAAAAGCCGTTTCCAAAATCCCACAGCGCTGGCATAGCCCATCCTTTATTAGACCCATTACGACAAGTTGAGCTCTGGATGCCAATATATTATGCAGAAACCTAAACCCCGTTTCCCGCACCCTGGCCGGCAATTTTCACCTTTTTAACCAAAACCACGTGGCCCCCCAATCATACCTTGGATAAGCTGCTGCCCCCTGTATCTACAACTCACCAGTTCCAACCCTATCAAGCACCTTAATCCGCATTTTCCGCGGTTCCGAGACTACTATGAGATCTCGCAAGAGTGCCTCACAAACCTGAAGATCCTTACCATGCCACCACCGCCTGCTCTCCCTCATAACCCTGTCCACTCTCACCCCTTCCCTCGCCAAAAATTCCTGCCTAACGTAAATCCCCATCAATCGCCTCCTCAGAGGTATCAATCCCATACCTCCTCTTGCCACCCTAGTCATAACCACTTCCTCTTGCAACCAATGTCTTCCAAAACCCCAAATAAAACGCAAAACCCTCTTTTGCAGCCGCTGATTATCCTCTTCCATGAGAATATAAACCGCAGCTATGAACCACAACTTACTGTAAACCAATGCATTTACCACAATGACGCTTTGCAAAAGAGTTATCTCCCCCGGCCTCCATCCTGCCATCCTACCCATAGCTGCCTCTATCACCGCAGAAGAATTAAACCTCCGTGCAACTTGCGGCACATTACAAAAAACAACACCACAAATTTTTATCCTATCCACTGTATTCCATCCAAACCTCTCACCCAACAACCCCCCCCCCCACCCAAGTTCCCACCTCTAACAATTTCGATTTTGCCCTATTTGCACTCATCCCAGTAGCCAACCCAAAAATCTCTATCATCTTATTAACAGTGCCCAGCCCCTCTAAGCTTCCCACCAAGATAGTAGTGTCATCTACATACCCGACGATAACCGAGGCACATTCTGGGTCCCCTCCCCCCTCTCTCACACCCTCCTGCACCAATCTATAGAAGGGATCCTGCAGACATGCGAACAGGAGCTGCGACAAGGTACACCCCTGTCGCAGCCCCCGTCCCATGCCCACCACAGTCCCCACCCTCCCGTTCACCTGCTCTCTCACCTGTGCCCTGCCATAAAGCATCCCCACCCACCTCACTACCTCCTCCCCAAACCCCTGTTTCAATAATATGCCCTGCAACATCTCCCTATTCACACTGTCATAGGCAGTTTCCCAATCCAACCCCACGACTCCCCCTCCCTACCTACCTTCAACAAACCCTTTTATTCTACGGTGCCCCTCCCTCATACTACGTCCAGGAACTCTGTACTGCCCTCCCTCTAAAATATTATTTAATACTTTCTTCATATGATTCACCAAAATACGCACAAAAATCTTATAGTCAGCACAGAGTAAGGTTATCGCTCTATATCCCTTCAATGTCCCGCAACCCCGGCCCTTGGGTATTAAAACCACTATTCCTGTTCGCTGCTCTTCACTCATACTTCCCATTGACTTCATATCATTGAAAACCCTCACCAATACCTCTTGCAAAACCTCCCAATGAGTCACATAGAAGTCACCCGAAATCCCGTCCAAACCCGGTGTCTTCCCAAGTTTCTGTCCCTGCACCGCCTGCCATACCTCTTCCTCAGTAATGCGTCCCTCCAAACCTTTCCTGTCCTCCTGATTAATCCTCTCTAAAATGCTACCTAAAACGAAACCACAAGCCTCCTGATTATATAGCCCCTTCTGCAACTTTCTCTGAAACCATTTATCCGTATAGCAACTCATGCCCTCAGTGTTACGTATCACCTGACCACTCCTATACCCATCTAAATCCTCGTCCACTGTTAAGGACATAATCGTCATGCCCTTCCGTCGTTCCCGAAATTTACGCAATACCATAGCTGAGGGTTTATCTCCCCATAAAACATCCTCCAATCCCCCTCTAACCCTAATGGCATGAAAATTTTCATTTTGAATCTCCCTTAATTTTGCCCCAGTTCATCTATCTCATCTGTGGGTACCTCCCCACCCTTATAACACTCCGCAACTGCTCCTCCAAATACCTCTGCTTCCCATAACTCAACTTCCCATCCTCAGACCCCATCCGCATGTAAAATCCCCTTATTGCCACCTTTGTTCATGTATCCCACCATTTCACAACATCCTCGATACCATTACCCCCACCCCACAATCTTCCCCACCATTCCTCAAAAACCTCACGATGTCCCTCACCCTGCAGCAAACGCACATTCAATTTCCAATAACTAGGATAAATCTTAACTGCACCCTCCCATCCTAACTCAACCAAAACACCTCTATGATCTGAAAAACCCATCTCCACACAGGTTACACTGCCCACCTGTATATCCCGTTACATAAACCCGATCAAGCCGTGCTGTGTATCCTCTCCGTACAAAGGTGTGTTCCATGTTCCACCCCCCACCCTGTACCACATCCACCACCCCCACTGCCCCCAAAACCTCCCTTAAGGCATCCAACATACATCCCGCCCTCTAGGCTCGACATCCTTCCTCTAATTATACAATTCCAATCACCTGCTACAATAGTAACCATAGGAAGGCCCTTAAGGCGTAGACTAAATCGTTACGAACAAAATCCTCCTTAACCCTATGATCATTGCACGCCGGCATGTACACCTCAACAAAACACACCTGAATATCCCCCCACTCACCTTCCACCCTAACAATTCTACCCCCTCCCTCCTCCTCCCTTGTCCTCAGATGAAAAGGGCTGGTCTCCCGTACCACCACCGTCACCCCTCCCTTTAAATGCCCAGAACCTCCTGTATATAACCTGTAACCTTTCAACATTAAATCCCTTCCACACCTATAATTATGCTCCTGTAGGAAGCATACATCTACATCCATACGTCTCAGTGTTGCCTCCACCCATTTCCTCTTAACCTCCGCTCGGAGGCCATTGACATTCATATTCAAACACTTGAAATCTGCAATGGGGGTTTTCCTCTCGGCCTCACGGATCCTGGCTCCACAGTCTTGCTTGAAAGTACCACCAAACCTTCGGCTTTCCTTTCCATTTCTACCTCCACCTTTCCCCTTGGCTCCCCCTTTCCCTCCCTTAGCTATGTCCACCCAGGTCTTTTTACTGGACCTCTGTCCTGGTGTAATCACATCATCGTCAGCCTCACCACTTGGCCTCTTACGTGACTCACTCTCAAACTCCATGACCCCCTCCCCCGGAGACCTATGCACCTCCACTTCTGCAACAACCACTTCAGCACCATCAATACCCACACCCCCCTGACTCTCCACATCTCCATCCGATTCCACTACTGTACTCTGCAACTCTCCCGGCAATGGACTATCCAGAATCCTCCTCAGGTCCTCAAGACTGGGGTCTGGGAACTCAGTTCCATCCTCCATTGGACTTCTTTCAGGGGTGACCCCAGCCGCCTCCATTGTCTCACTCGGAGACTCCTGGGGCAACGTCAACACGGCCTCCTCACTCGCTTCAACAGCATCACTCCATTTATCAATTCCCGCAGTATTCGCCATTATATCTTCTACCACAGGTGTCGCTAACAGCACCTGTTCCTCTCGGGCACCTGGTTCTGTCCGCACCTCGAGTCCCATTGTATGGGCCCCATCGCCGATCACACGTTGATGCCATATGCCCAGTGCCGCCGCATAGTCGACACGTCCTCTGCTGTCCTGCATACGTCATGTACACCTGGGTACAGAACGCCTCCATCACAACAAAAGACGGTATTTGCTGCCTCAGGGTCATTTTAAGGGAGAACGACCCCTCTGGCATTCCTGCATATGGCCCATGGGCCCATCTCCCTACGGTGGCAGCATGGATGACCCCATACTGGCAAAATACCTGTCTGATGTCTACCTCGTCGACCTCGAAAGGAATATTCTTGATCCGTATCCACAAGTAGTGCGCCGACGCATCCCGAAGACGTACCTCCAAGTTTGTGTTGATTACAATGTTCTTCTCCTGATACCTGTCGACGATTCCATTGTAGACACTGCCGGATGCAAACTTGACAAAAACCCTAGCAGATCCATTCAGGGATATCCCATAAATGTCCTCTGTAGATATCCCGTACGTGTCTCTCAAAATTAAAGGCAAGAGAACGTCGGCATTGCTGGGATACACGGCTCCCTGCAGCAAATCAATGCACACAGTATGTACTCGTCACCGGTATCCATCCGCCATCTTGTAGAAAATCAAAGTTCTCTGACTCCTCCACCAGGGAGCTCTGTACGCACGTCCGTTCACCACCAAGGCTGGGGAACGACTGACCTGTCAACTACTTTCCAATCACACCTATACCCCTCTATACCTCCTCCTCTCCACTTCCCAATCTCCAGTAATTTTGATTTATCCATATTAATGCATAATCCCATAGCCATGCCAAATATTCCCAAACACTCCTTCACTCTTGTTAACGCTTCTTCATTCGTAACCAAAACAGTTGTATCGTCCACATATCCAATTATCCCTGCGTCACCATCCATACCCTCCCTAAGATCCTTCACACCAGTTCTAACTAATCGATACAACGGATTCTGCAGACATGCAAAAAAGGATCTGCAACAAGGGACACCCTTGTCGCAGTCCCTTCCCCATGCATACATCTCCACTAATCATTCCATTCACTTGCACTCTCACTCTAGCATCTCTGTACAATAATTCCGCCCATCTCACTACTTCATCCCCAAAACCTTGCTTTCTCATGATATTCCATAACATTTCCCGATCTACACTATCATACGCCGCCTTCCAATCCACAGCCAACCCCCCCCCCACCTCACAATCATCAATAAATTTTTGTATGCTCATCAAACCTTTCATTACACTTCGTCCCAGAATACCATATTGTCCTTGCTCTATGACCCTCCCTAAAACTCTTTTTATCCTATTCCCCAATACCTTAGCAAACAATTTGTAATCCGTACACATCATCAACAAAGCCCTATAATTCCTAAGAGTTTCATCCAGACCAGATTTTCGTATCAACACTACCACTCCCGTTCGTTGCGACTCTCCCATGCACTCTGTCTCTTTCATATTATTCAACAACCTCACCACACATTCCTTTAACGCATCCCAATTTGCAACATAAAAGTCATTCAGCAAGCCATCCACCCCAGGCGACTTGCGTATACTCATGTTATTCAGTGCAACCCACACCTCATCCTCACTTATGACGCCTTCCATCTCCGTTCTATCATCCTTAGTCAATATTGTTTCTACACTACTCAAAATCTGTTTACTCGAGATTTTAGCACTCATCATATTCCCACTCAGATCTTTCCTAAAATATTCCTTGTACCATGCACTCACATATAAATTCATGGCTTCAGTCGTACGCATACCATGCCCCTTCTGATACACGCCCATTGTCTCATGCACCTCTAATTTATGTATCATCATGTTTTGTCTACTTTTCCTATATTTTCGTAATACACACATAGAGGGCTTATCCCCCCACAACACCTCCTCTATGCCCCCACGCACACGAATCGCATCAAAACGTTCATTATGAATCATCTTCAATCTATCTTTGATATTCCTCATTTCCACTACTTGCCTATCCGTTCTCCCATAACAGCACTCAGCCAATTGCCCTTCCAAATACGTCTGTAATCCATACTTCCATTGCGCCTCCTCTCTACCTCTCATCCTATAATATTTCTGAATAGCTGGCTTCGCCACATTCACCCACCATGCAACAATATCCTTCTCTAACCGTCCTTTTCCCCACACACTTCCACCATTCACCAAAACCCAGCACAGCATCCTCGCCATCCAATAATTTCACATTTAATTTCCAGTTGCCAGCCACCCACTTGACCATTCCAGACCATTCCAAATTCAACTAACACCCCTCTATGGTCTGAAAATCCCACATCCACACACGTAACCATGCCAACATTTATCATTCTAGAAACATATATCCTATCTAACCTCGCAGCATATCCCCTCCTTACAAAGGTAAATTCTACATTATCACCCCCTGCAACTACATCCACTAAACTTACACTTCCCAAAACATCACGCAAAACACGCAACACACATCCTCCTCCTCCCCTTGGTTCTACATCCTTTTCTCGTATGATACAGTTCCAATCACCCCCCAATACTACCACCTCTGGCAACCCTCTCAAAAAATAAATTAATTGTTCCCTCACAAACTCTTCCTTTACACTTCTAACGCTAGTTGCTGGTAAATAAACGCCAATGAAAGCAACACGAACACCGCCCCATACCCCGTCTACTCTTACTACCCTCCCCTCCCTACCCTCTTCCCACTTCAACAACTGAAAAGGGCTATTCTCCTTCACTAAAACCGCCACTCCACCCTTGAAAGTCCCAGAACTACCAGCATACACTCTATAATCCGGCACAATCAAATTTCTACCACATCGACAATTATGCTCTTGTAAAAAGGCCACATCCACTGCGTATCTTTTTATGCACACCTCAATCCACTTCCTTCTTACCTCCGCCATAGATCCATTAACATTTAACGTGATGCTCCTGAAAACATTAGAGGTGGTTTTCCTTTGGATCTACTAACTCTTTTTCCTTCCATTCCCAAACTACTTTGTCCATTACTACTGTTCCTATCCATATTCTTCACTTCTTGTACATCACCTCCCCTTTTCTTATTTTTCAAAGGCCTTTGCAGTACATCAACAGACACTTTTTTACAGGACCTTTGCGCAGGGGTAAGTACATCATCATCACTCATGGCCATGGCTCGTTTCCTTGAATCATTATGAATTTCCATATCAATTTCCCTATCCTCATTATGAACAATAACCTGCACATCGTGGACTTCCAATCCTCCATCATCAGGACTATTATCTCCCATTTCCCCCACTACATTCAAAATCTCTTCAGCTTTTTCCACATAGCAAATCTCATTTGTCCCTTGCGAACTATCTAATAATCCACTCACCAACTCAAGAATCACCTCACTCATACCCAAATCTAGTTCTGCTTCCTCTGCAATTGTTCCCATTGCAGCCTGTGTGTTCACCGGAAGCGTTTTACACATTTCCATCGACTGTGTTACTATATCACTCCATCTTGCAGTTGCGACCATGCACACACCGTCCTGAGATTCATGCAATTCTTCATGTCCGTCCTTACTCATACGCTCCTCATCTAGACGCCGTCCTTGTCGTTTATTACATGCAGCAGCCATATGCTCATACGAGTCACATATACGACATGTTCGTTGTTGACCAGCATATGTAACATATACTTGTGTTCTGAATTCTGGTAACACTACATATGAAATTATTGCTCTTCGTAATGACATTTTAAGGCTATATGATCCCTCAGGTACACCTTCATATAAACCATCAGTCCAACAACCCATTACAGCCGCATGTATTTCTCCATATTGCTTGAAAGCATTCTTTACATCAATTTCCTGCACTTCAAATGGTAAATTTCTGACCTTTATCCATTTGTATTGTTTGGAAACATCTTTTAACTTCACTTCCACTGTAGCATTTACTTGCAAACACTTGTCCTCAAACTTATCAACGAGTGCTTCATAAACTTGGGTAGTCGTCAATTTGATGAATATTTTTGCACTGCCATTGAGCGCAATGCCGTAAATATCATCATTTGGTGTGCCATATTTGTCTCGAATGATAGCTGGCAACAATACATTAGCATTCAATGGATAAATAGCTCCATTTATGAGTTCCACGCAGACAGTATTCACTCTTCTCCTAAACTGTGTCGTCATCTTGGTATGAAAACAACTCAAAAGACATTATTACGTCTCCTAGTGCGACCGTTTGTCGTGATGGGGGGTATTGCACTCCCAGAATTGGGCCTCAATGTATATATCCGTTTATATGTGATTGATGTATATTTTCCATTTTCTTATAATTTTATATTGCTGATATTCTTGATAATAGCTAAATCGTTAATATCTTGCTTTATATTATAATTGGACTTTTATTTGACATTATTTGACTTAGCTATATTTATTAGGTAGGATGTAACATTTTATATTGTGCTCGAATATGTCGTAGCTGCCTTGGAGTTAACAAACTACCGTTTGAGACTACGCTTGTGATACTGCCGGCGTCTAGTTGCTGGGAGGAGTCAGTCGCTGAACACACCTGAGCTGGGTGGTTGCTTCTTCTCCCTCTCTCTCTCTGGCCTGTTCACCATCGTCGAGTCTATACCTTGCTCCTATTTCTACTTGTTTTTTCGACATTTAGACTCTGTTGGGTAGAGTATGTATTCGGTGGTGAGACGAAACATACTTCTCAGGACTCTGTGTAACTCTGTTCACAGAGGATAGATTAGACAGTGATTTTCGATGTTTTTCTGAGTTGTGTGTCACAGTGACACTCTGACACAACTCAGATCTCTAGCTATAGCTCTGGACCTACTTCGATAAGGCATCTGTGCATCATCACAGTCTGGGATTGTTTATGCTGAACCTATCTTCATTAGTTAAGGAGTTTTGTGACTGTTTTGGAGGATCTATTGATGGTTCCCAGTTAGGGTCGATTTTTCTATCTCCTGGTTCCTGACGCTGTGTTGCTGTTGCTTGTTATATTGCTGTTCTGCGAATGGGTCATTTTACTGGTCAATTAAGCTGTTCTGATTGTCAGTTTGTTATAGAAGCTAGCTTATGAGAAGTTCAGTCAGACACTGGTTGAGTCGAGTCTTAGTTACCTGGAGCACACTCATACACACTTATATTCATATTTGTATATGTCTATATTATTGTAAAAACTGACATTGTACCTGATGGTACTTCTGAGTCATTTATATATATGTGCCCTCAGCACAACCTTATAGTATATGAGAGCAGTGTAGGAGCTACCCTCCTAATTAACCTCCTAATTCATAACTTAATGAACATCCTTATCATATGTATATATATTTACTTTGAAACCCTAGACACTAACTTGGTTAATAAACATATTAAATTTTATGCTTTGGTTAGTACCCTACTAGTTGTAATCCTCTTGAAGCTTATTAAATATGCTGGATAACTGGACCAGGATACTGACTTTGTTGCAAAAGCCCAGTAACAGGCTGGATGCTAGAAGGGCTATCCTTTCTAGTGTTCGCTGGAGATGTCTATTACTAATAGATATCGTGTCATTTTGTAACAGGTGTATAAATGGAAATCGAGCAACACAAAATGACATTCTGTATATTAAATTATCTATCAAATTCATTTTCAAATATTCTCGAAATACACGGATCAGTATACCATTAGATCGCCAAAATATTATAAGAATACATGTCGACGGTTTTTGGATAAACTCGGTGCAGTGAACGACACAAAAATAAACTGCAAAAAAGTGACCACCGGAAGGCGATTAAAATTGGGTCAGTTCCAAGATATCTGCCGCTGATTCTGAAAATCAGGAAGCAGCTGAAGTTTCTGTATTATTAGATGTAGAATAATAATTTTTGTGTCAAACCTAGAATTCCTATACGACTATCCAGACACTCGAATCAACGACTACAAAACAACAGTCGTGAATTAAGGCACTATATTATCTCACCTGAAAAAAAGTTTTAAGGCAAAAGAAGCAAAAACTCATACTGATATGGTCATAATAATGTATTTCAGGTAGAATACTGTGGGATTCAGTGAAAAATCTTTCTAAATCAAAATCATCACGTGATTTAAAAATTATACTAAACCCACTAGTGTCTTAATTCTTTAATAGCTCTATTGTTCTTTGTCTTTCCTTAGTAACGGCATCTTGGATTGGTAGATTATCGAGGTTACACTTTATGGCGCACATCATGCTGTCCTATTTTCTATGGCTACTTGTCTGCTCAGGCATCTGACAGCCGCTTCGTAGGCTTGCAAGTGCTTTTCTTCTTGGGGAATTAGCTATTACTAATGATGGTAATCTAGCCAAACCAAGCCAAACCTAATATAACCTAAATAAAGTCAATAGAAAAAAATACTGTAGAAATTATGGAGAAAATTAATTCTGAAAAATACAATGATGAATCTGTCAGTGATATATTAACTGTTTATAAACAACAGTAACTCAGACTGTTTCTAGTAATGATTTCATGTTATTTAAAATAATCAAGGGTTTATTTAGGCACATAATTAACTGAAATACAAAACTAGATGGAGATTTGATCGAGACAGATAACTCCTGTCACCTACCAGTTTGGTATCGTATTAAGCTATGCCACAACACCTACAACCTCGTGTACTCACCTTGTGTTGTCTCTTGAAGTACCACACCATTGTGAGGGTAAACAAGATGGTGATGACCAAGTAGGTGATTATTCCCGTATCCCAAGCCAGCCACTCGCTCCCCACCCACAACATCGTACAATCTCCTGTAAATTAAATCAAAGATGTACAGTCAAACAAAGTACAACATATACACATACAGACATCTGTTCCAGCTCCTGGTCCACCCTTCTGTTTATTCATATACACATACGTTTACTCACACCATGGGTGCTAATTTATTGATCACTAAAAAGAGTCCTTATACGGAGTTTGTCTTAAAATGATTCATTCAGTGATACTTGCTTAAGACAACACTTCAACACTAAACGTTTCAAGCCGAGCAGAAGATGCATTTTCCAGTTATTACACAGAATTCAGCACAATTTATGTCAAAGCAACATTAACTCACGAAACGTTTAGTCTATTTCATACGATGCATTAGCTACTGAAGATTGATGCTACTCAGAATTGTTATATTTTAATAAGATAGCGCAGAGGTTTTAGTGGCATTTATGGATTTTGAAAAGGCGGATGACAGGGTGGATAGAAGGGCAATGTGGCAGATGTTGCAGGTGTATGGAATAGAAGGTAGGTTGCGGAAAGCAGTGAAGAGTTTTTACGAAGATTGTGAGGCTCAGGTTAGAGTATGTTGGAGAGAGGGAGATTATTTCCCAGTATTATTATTATTATTATTATAATAAAAAAGAAGCGCTAAACCACAGGGGTCATACAGCGCTTATTTCCCAGTAAAAGTGGGCCTTAGACAAGGATGTGTGATGTCACCGTGGTTGTTCAATATATTTATAGATGGGGTTGTAAGAGAAGTGAATGCGAGGGTCTTGGCATGAGGTGTGGGGTTAAAAGATAAAAAATCTAACACAAAGTGGGAGTTGTCACAGTTGCTCTTTACTGATGACACTGTGCTTTTGCGATTCATTGAGGAGTTTGTGGAGACAGAACTTTATCCATGAAAGCAAAGAGGGGAATGTATGAGAGTATAGTTATACCAACACTCTTGTATGGGTGTGAGGCATGGGTTGTGAATGTTGCAACGAGGAGAAGGCTGGAGGCACTGGAGATGTCATATGTGAGGTCAATGTGTGGTGTGAATATAATGCAGAGAATACGTAGTTTGGAGATTACCAAAACTATTATCCAGAGGGCTGAGGAGGCGTTATTGAGGTGGTTTGGACATGTAGAGAAGAATTAACAAAGTAGAATAACTTCGAGAGTGTATAAATCTGTAGTGGAGGGAAGGCGGGGTAGGGGGTCATCCTACGAAAGGTTGGAGGGAGGGGGTAAAGGAGGTTTTGAGTGCGAGGGGCTTGGACTTCCAGCAAGCATGCATGAGCGTATTTGATAAGAGTGAATGGAGACAAATGATCTGTAGGACTTGATGTGCTGTTGGAGTGTGAGCAAGGTAACATTTATGAAGGGATTCAGGGAAACAGGCAGGCCGGATTCGAGTTCTGGAGATAGGGAGTACAGTATCTGCACTCTGAAGGAGGTGTGTTAATGTTGCAGTTTTTATAACTGTAGTGTAAGCATGCCGATGTGTTAATAAAAAAATAATATATCTAGTGGTATTGATCAATAACAACATAAAGCTGCTATGTCATTTCCACAGGGCTCAGCAAGAGGTTTCACCGGTTTAAGGCCACAACACTTAAAACAAATGCTCAATCCAGGTCTTGGTGAGGTTGCTGAGAGGTTGCTGTCTGAACTCACCAAATTTTCCAATGTGTGCCTGGCTGGCAGTGTCCCAGAGGCCATTAGACCCATTTTCTTTGGTGCCTCACTGTGTGCACTCCGGAAAAAGGATGGAGGAATCAGGCCTATTGCAGTGGGCAACACCCTTCTGCGCCTAGTTGCCAAGGCTGCAGTACGAATGGTGAGTCAAGATGCTGCCTCAATGTTGAAACCAACTCAGCTCGGTTTTGGTGTTCAACAAGGCTGTGAAGCAGCTGCCCATGCAGCACGAGTATACATCAACAACATGTCCAATGAAAAAGCCTTAATCAAATTGGACTTTGCCAATGCTTTCAACTCAGTCAGAAGGGATGCTGCTCTCCAAGCAGTTTCTAGGCACTTTCCTTCCCTCTATCCCTTTATAGAATCGTGTTATAGTGTGGCTTCTAAACTATTGTTTGGGGACCATGAAATTGACTCGTGTGAGGGTGTGCAACAGGGAGACCCTCTCGCCCCCTTTCTATTCTGTCTAGTCATTAAGGAAGTCACAGAAGCGCTGTCCAGTGAGCTCAATATCAGGTTCTTGGATGATGGGACCATAGCTGGCACTACAGAATCTCTTCTAGGAGACATTAGGAAAATTAAAGATATGGTAGAGAGCCTGGGCCTATCTTTAAACCCCACCAAATGTGAAATAGTTTCCACCAATCCACAGATGATCCAGAACATTAGGGCTGTTTTACCAAGGGCACGAGCCATTGATCCAGCCAACAGCATTCTCCTTGGTGCTCCTCTTGGGCCCAATCCCATCGATCTGGTCCTGGAAAAAAAATCTCAGACCTCAGGACGATGGAAGGTAGGATGAAAGACATTGATACACATGATGCCTTCTACCTACTCACCAGGTGAATGTCAACCCCAAAACTTACATACTTCCTGAGATGCTCCCCAGCCTTCATCAGCCCGAAACTCAAGGAATATGACTCTCTCCTCAAGACCATGCTAGAGAGTGTATTGAATCTTTCCCTCGAAGATGGACAGTGGTTGCAAGCCTCACTTCCAGTCAGGCTTGGGGGGCTGGGATTACGCAAATCCTCCCAGATTGCCCTACCAGTTTTCCTATCATCTTCTATAGCATCAAATGAGCTAATCAAACAAATTCTTCCAGACAACCTCAGTGATTCAGCAGGAATACAGGACCCTAGATACACCAGTGCCATCACTAAATGGGAGACTCTTGCTGCTCCAACACCAAAACCTAGTGAAGAACTGGCCTACAAACAGTCAAGCTGGGACGGCCCCATCACTGAAAAGATACTTGCCAATATGCTTAGGGCCGTGACATCAGACAGGGAGACTGCCCGTCTTCTAGCTGTGAGGGCACCTCACTCTGGGGACTTCCTCCAAACAGTTCCCATTTCGTCCATGGAAACACGCCTCGACCCTAAGACCCTTCGTATTGCAGTGGCTCTGCGCCTTGCTGCCCCTATTCACACAGAATATACGTGTATTTGCAGCGATGCGCAAGCCACCCAATATGGTCTACATGGTCTTAACTGTTCTAAAACCAAGGGTTGGCATGCAAGACACAATGAGGTCAACGACATCATAAAGAGAACCCTTGCTACAGCTGGATGCCCAGCCGAGAGAGAGCCTCGATCACTAGCAGCCAACAATCCCCACAACCCAGCAAACCGCCCCGACGGGATCACCATCTATCCTTGGAAGAATGGCAAGCTCTTAGCATGGGATTATACCTGTGTGTCGACACTGGCTGACACCTATATCCATCACAGTGTCGGGCGACAGGGAGGAGCTGCTGACCACAAAGAGGAGTACAAGATCGGCAAGTACAGGGACATAAGCCAACAGTATCAATTTGTCCCAGTGGGATCGGAGACCTTGGGAGCGTGGGGAAAAAATGCAATACGTTTCCTTAAAGAACTGGGTTCCAGACTCATCGACACCACCAGGGACCCAAGGGCAGCCACGTTCATGTTCCAGCGTCTGAGCGTGGCCATCCAAAGGGGAAACGCATGCTGCATACTGGGCTCGCGTCCGGCTTCGGAGGAGCTGGAGGAGATTCATAATCTCTGATATATTGTACCATTGTATTCATGTTCGTGTTTTCTGTCAATGTATTCTGTATATTAATAAAGTTTTCATATATTATATATAGGGGGTGGTAGGAGAAGAAAATATTCAAACAGCTCCGGGGAGAACCTCGAGTTTTCCCTGAGGTACGTTTATCGTCTTCTCTGAGGATGAGGGTCCCCAATAAAGTTCTAGAGGTGGTACCCTCCTATATATATATATATATATATATATATATATATATATATATATATATATATATATGGTAGAATAAAATATTCTAACAGTTCTGGGAGAACCTATATATATATATATATATATATATATATATATATATATATATATATATATATATATATATATATGTGAATGAATGGTTCAGAGAACCGACGAGTTGGTAAATTAGACACATATGAACACTTGGGTATCTTTATTGAGGAAACGTTTCGCCACACATCAGTCCATACAGGAGAATCGTGAAGAACAGGAGAGTGTGAGGTTGTCAGGCCCTCAATCTGAGACGATGTTGTCAGTCCATTCTATTCAAGATTGATGGACTGACAACATCGTCTCAAGATTGAGGGCCTGACAACCTCACACCTCCTGTTCTTCACGATTCTCCTTTGTATGGACTGATGTGTGGCGAAACGTTTCTCAATAAAGATACCCAAGTGTTGCATATGTGTCTAATTTACCAACTCGTCGGTTCTCTGAACCATTCATTCACATATATATATATATATATATATATATATATATATATATATATATATATATATATATATATATATATATATATATATATATATATATATATAGTAGGGTTATTGATGATAAAACCTCAAGTACAGTCAAATTTATATTGGATAAACCCGTGAGTGAGAGGGGTTGTATTAAACTGCATCTGCCACTTCTCCGACCACTGCATCAGTCTATTCAAATCATCCTGTAGTGTTGTAATGTCCTCATTACAATGAATTGGGCGGCCTATTTTGGTGTCATCAACAAATTTGATTATGTCGCTATTTATTCCCTCATCTATGTCGTTTATGAAAATTGTGAACAAGGGCCCAACACTGACCCCTGTGGAACACCACTCGTGACGTGCCCCCATTCTGATTTCTCCCTATTTATGCAAACTCTCTGCTGCCTATTTGTCAACAATGCCTCTATCCTTGAAAAAAATTGCGCCTCGTATTCCGTGTGCCTTAGGTTTCCTCAACAGCCTCTGATGTTGAATTCTATCGAAAGCCTTACTGAAGTCCATATACACAATATCATATTCAATACCATGATCTACCTCCTCAAATACCTTAGTTAAAAAAGTTAGTAAATTCGTAAGACAGGAACGCCCTTTTGTTAAACCATGCTGAGATTCATTAATCAATTTATGCCTTTCAAGATGGCTACGAATTGCCTCGGCAATTATCGATTCCATAAATTTTCCCACTATAGAGGTAAGGCTTATTGGTCTTTAAATCAGAGCTAGCGACCTGTCACCTGCCTTGTAAATAGGTATTACATTTGCCATTTTTCACTAAGTTCTTTTTTACATTCCTTTAAAACCCTCGCAAACAGTTCATCAGGGCCTGGGGGATTTGTTAGGTTTTAATTTCTCTATTTGTCTGAGGACCATGTCACTAGTTACAGCAATCGTGCATAGTTTATTATCGTCCTGTTCTACATAATTTATTATTTCTGGAATTTCGTTAGTATCTTCCTGAGTAAAAACTGAGAGGAAGTGTTGCAAAGTTCACACATTTCCTTATCACTCTCAGTGATCTAACCTGAGTTACTTTTGAGTTGGTCTATCTTGTCCCTAATCATATTTTTGTATACCTGAAAGAACCCTTTTGGGTTAGTCTTCGAATCCCTTGTGACTTTGCTTTTCTTATTCAATTTCTTTTATTTCTCTCTTTAAAATTGAATATATCCCCTCTTCTAATACGCCTATATATGCCTCTCTTTTGAGCAATGAGATGTTTTAACCTATTGTTTATCCATTTGGGATAATTTTTGTTAGATCAAATTTCCATATTCGGAACAAAAGTTGTCTAGGCAGCTTGAACTACGCTCTGAAAAATGTCATATTGGCAATCGACACCACCTACCTGACCCATAGTCAGGTCATCCCAATTTAGCCCACCCACGTAATTTCTCAACCCCTTGTAGTAATTCCATGATATATTGAAACTAAGTGATTTGTGACCTCTTTCCCCAAGCTCATCATTAACCTCATGATTATTAATTAGTGGTTCTTTTTTGGCAAGAACCAAGTCAAGCAGGTTGTTTTGATCAACCTTCCTGATGATCCCATCACATCGTTAATTTTGATAGAAACAGAAGTTGATAACAGCGACTGACTGAGGAAAACAAGAGGATTCGTAGTAATCCTCCTGTTGAGAATCCTCAAGCCAAGAAAGGAACCTGGACAGTGGCTGGAACGCATGGGACAAAGTTGAGGTTCAAGAGGACGGATGGAGAGGTAGAATCAACGAAGATCCAGGAACCTGTTGTGGAAACATCGAATAGGATTCTCCGTGTTACCAGATGAATGTGAGTCGACTACTGGGAACATCACGACGAACGACACCAAGGAAGGTAAGAACATTGTTCTTGTTGGGGATAGTCAGATTAGGTACATGGATAGGGCCTTCTGCTTGAAAGATAGAAGTAGGAGACAGAGGGTTTGCTTTCCTGGGGGTGGGATGGAGGATATTGTTAGCCATCTGGACGACATCATGAGAGGTAATGGGAGCAATCCTATTATCTGTCTCAGTGCTGGAGGCAACGATGTTGGCAGACGTAGGAGTGAGGACCTGACTACCAGATATAGGTCAGCAATAGACATAATTTGGAAGAAGGGTTTGAACTCTGTCATATGTGGTATCTTGCCAAGGAGAGGAGTTGGAAATGAATGGTTGTCCAGGGCAATTGGTGTCAATAGCTGGCTGGACAAATACTGTAAGGAAAATGCAGTAACATTCATTGACAAATGGGACCTCTTCTATAGCAGAAATGACATGAATGCCAGGGATGGGGTTCATTTATCTAGGTCTGGGGTAGGAGCACTGGCAACTGCAGTGGAGAGAGCTGTTAGGGCTAGAAAATGTTAGTGGTATGGGTTATGGGGGAAAAACAGTGAAGTCACAGTGTAGTAATATTATGAATTATAGGAGTACTAGTAATAGGCAGAATATGGTGGATATTGGAAAGTCGGTGGCACTAGGTGACAAGGCCTGTAATAGGTATAGTGGAAAAACAGCAATGAGCAGGAAGGGTAAAGAGAAAGGGGGGTCTTTATATGTATATTACACTAATAGTAGCAGTGCTAGAAATAAGATGGACAAGTTGAGATTAGTTGCAAGTGCAGGAAATATTGATGTTTTTGCAATAACTGAGACGTGGTTTAATAGGAAAAATCTGGACATGCCTGCTGAATGTCACATCCAGGGTTTTAAATTGTTCCAAGTAGACAGAAGTATCAGGAAGGGGGGTGGGGTGGCACTCTATGTCCGTGATCATTTAAATTGTTGCATAAAAACGGGCATAAAGTCCGAAATAATACATACAGAGTCTGTCTGGATAGATTTTTCAGAGGAGTGTGAAGTGAAAAATTTATTTTATGCGTGATATATCGTCCTCCAAACTTAGATAGGGAACAAGGGAGACTACTCTGGGAGGAAATTGTTAAGACCACAAGGCATGATAACGTAGTAATTCTAGGGGACTTTAACTTTAGTCAGATTGATTGCAATTTCTTGACAGGGAATTTAGAATCTGACGAGTTTTTAGAAGTAGTTCAGGATTGTTTTTTGAAGCAGTTTGTAACAGAACCTACAAGGGGAAATAACCTACTTGACTTGGTTCTGGCAAACAAGGAAACCCTTGGTAATAATTCAGAAATTACAGAGGAACTCGAAACAAGCGACCACAAGTCAATTACCTTTAGCATTGAATGGTTGTATGATAGTAGGGATAATTCAGTAACAGTCCCAGACTTTCACTTAGCAGATTATAATGGGCTTAGAGAACACTTATCAACTGTGGACAGGGGTAACACAGAGAGCTATGTATATGACAGCTTTCTTAACTCTATACAGGCTGCCCAAAGAACATTTATCCCGTATAAAGAAATTAGATCAAGTAGAAATGACCCAAAATGGATGAATAATAGGCTCAAATATCTTTTAGAGCAGAAGAAAGGAATTTATAGGCGCATAAATAGAGGTGAGGGTCATCTTATAAATCAGTATATTGACATTAAGAGGGACGTTAAAAAGGGTATAAGAAAAGCTAAACGGGACTATGAAATTAAAGTTGCTAGGGATTCAAAAACTAACCTAAAAAGTTTTTTCCATGTTTATAGAACAAAAGTTAGGGATAAGATAGGTCCCCTAAAAATAAATCAGGGCATCTTACTGACAAGGAGAATGATATGTGCTCTATTTTTAATAATTATTTTCTCTCGGTTTTCACACAGGAAGACACTAATAATATCCCAGTAATTATTTTTTATAGTGGCCCTGAAGAAGATAAATTATGTAATATATCAGTCACTAGCGAAATGGTTATGAAACAAGTAGACCGACTGAAACAACATAAATCGCCGGGTCCTGATGAGCTTTTTGCAAGGGTTCTTAAGGAATGCAAAATGGAACTCTGTGAACCAATATCTAACATTTTTAATTTATCTCTTCAAACAGGTGTAGTGTCTGATATGTGGAAGATGGCTAATGTAATTCCTATTTTCAAAGCAGGGGATAAGTCACTACCATCAAATTACCGCCCAATAAGCCTAACCTCAATTGTAGGCAAATTACTAGAGTCAATTATAGCTGATATTATTAGAAGTCATCTAGATAACCATAATTTGATTAATAATACTCATCATGGGTTTACGAGGGGCCGTCCCTGTCTATCTAATTTATAAACCTTCTTTTGTAAAGCTTTTGAGGCTGTTGATCACGATAAAGAATTCGATACTGTTTATTTAGATTTTAGTAAGGCTTTTGATAGAGTACCGCACCAGAGACTGTTAAAGAAAGTGGCAGCTCATGGCATTGGGGGGAAAGTGCTGTCATGGATCGAGTCATGGCTCACCAATAGGAAGCAGAGAGTGTGCATAAATGGGATTAAATATGAGTGGAGATCTGTAACAAGTGGTGCTCGACAGGGATCAGTCTTAGGCCCGTTGTTATTTATAATATATATCAATGACCTTGATGAGGGAATTACTAGTGATATGACCAAATTCGCCGACGACACGAAGATAGTTAGGATAATTGATTCAAACGTAGATGTCAGGGAACTTCAGCAGGATTTAAACAAACTCAATTCCTGGTCAGAAAAGTGGTAGATGCAGTTCATTGTAGATAAATACAAGGTTCTGAGGCTCGGGAGTGTCCATAACCCAAGCACTTATAAGTTAAATAACGTAGAACTTAGCCATACAAATTGCGAAAAGAACTTGGGGTGAGGGTAAGCAGCAACCTTAAACCAAGACAGCAATGCCTAAGTGTACTTAATAAGGCAAATAGATTACTGGGATTTATATCAAGAAGTGTTAGCAACAGAAGTCCAGAGGTTATATTACAACTTTATACATCGTTAGTAAGGCCTCACCTAGATTACGCAGCTCAGTTCTGGTCTCCATATTACAGAATGGATATTAATTCGTTAGAAAACATTCAGCATAGATTCCCTAAATTAATTCATAGCATTAGAAATCTTCCGTATGAAGAAAGATTGAAGACCCTAAAATTACATTCACTTGTAAGACGAAGAATGAGGGGAGACATGATCGAGGTATACAAGTGGAAAATGGGTATTAACAAAGAGGATATAAATAAGGTCTTGAGGATATCTCTTCAAGAGAGAACCCGCAATAATGGATTCAAATTAGATAAGTTTAGATTTAGAAAGGATATAGGAAAGTATTGGTTTGGAAATAGGGTAGTTGATGAGTGGAACAATCTGCCTAGTAGGATTATTGAAGCTTGGACCTTGGGTAGTTTCAAATTTATGTTGGATAAATAAAGAAACCGTTGTAAATAATCTGGAGATCACTGAAGAGCTTGGTGCAAGTGATCACAAATCCATTACTTTTAATATTACATGGGAGTACGAGAATAGGGATAACACGGTAAAAGGTCCTGATTTTCGTTCTGCCGATTATATTGGTCTTAGAGAACACCTGTCTAATCTCGACTGGGGTAATCTAGCTAACGATTACGATGGGATCTGCGTTTATGATTTTTTCTTAATAATGTACAACGTGCACAGAGTATATTTATTCCCCAGAGAGAATTTAGGTCAAATAATAACGATCCCAAATGGATTAACAGGAGGCTAAAACATCTATTAGGGGAGAAAAGAGGAATTTATAGGCGCATCAAAAGAGGAGATGTTAACCTTATTGACCAATATGTTCAGTTGAAAAGAGAAGTAAAAAAAGGGATTAGAAAGGCTAAACGTGACTATGAGATTAAGGTTGCTAATGAATCAAAGACTAATCCAAAAGGGTTCTTTCAAGTGTATAGGACGAAGGTGAGGGAAAAGGTAGGACCTTTCAAGTGTACAGGAGGAAGGTGAGGGAGAAGGTAGGACCTTTCAAGTGTACAGGAGGAAGGTGAGGGAGAAGGTAGGACCTTTCAAGTGTACAGGAGGAAGGTGAGGGAGAAGGTAGGACCTTTCAAGTGTACAGGAGGAAGGTGAGGGAGAAGGTAGGACCTCTGAAAATTGCGAATGGACACCTGACGGATAACGAACTGGAAAACTCAATTTTCGTATTTCTTGGGGCTGCTGATGCATCATGAGTGCCTCAATATATGTAAAAAAAATAGAAAACGAGTTAATCTTACCGAAAAAGAGCTCAAGAATCTGTCAGTATAAAAAAAATATCTGTCAGCATTTTAGTGTGTCTCATCTCCGTATGCTAATTCTATAAAAAGTTATTGTAATTAGAATAAATGAGGTAATTGTATCATCATCGTTAAGTACACCATTTTTAGGCATTTCTCGTAATTATTTTTTGTTATATTTTTGTGCCAGATGCTTCAAAATACCAATTGGTAATTCTAATGGTGGCTAACCATACCACTGGTGGGGTTCGAACCCGCGGTCAGAGTCTCAAAACTCCAGACCACCCAGTGGCTTACGCGACTGTTTTGAGACTTTCTGACCGCGGGTTCGAACCCCACCCGTGGTATAGTTTGTTTGCAATCGTGTCATTACGATTTCGTGAGTCATGTTAATGGTGGCTGTCGGGAGTAGCATCTGTCACCACAACAACCTCAGTGCCTACCAGGAGTCAGTGAAGGGTGAATAAGCGTTGCTCTGAGCCTTGGGACACCTATTTATGCCCTCCATTGTCTTCCAAAAAAGAGAACATTTGCAAAGAACCTTAGCAGGAAGCTGAGAAAGTGCTTAGAAATAATGCATAAAGCCACCACCACCACCACCATTACCACCACCACCACCACCACCATTACCACAACCACCACCACCACCACCATTACCACAACCACCACCACCACACTCTCTCTCAAAACAAAGCTTTGTTTACTGTGGGTGAACTAAGGCATATTTCTGAAGTACAATCACGTTCTACACAAGGAAAGGGAAAGTGTAAGAGCCCCTACATGGGCAGCACCTCCATGGCCACCCCAGATGTAGCCAGCACCTTCATGGCCACCCCAGATGTGGCCGGTACCATCGTGGCCACACCAGATGTAGCCATCATCTCCGTGACAACCCCAGATGTGGCCAGCACCTCCGTGGCCACCCATATGTGGCAACCACTTCTGTGACCACCCCATGTAGGCGACCTACAGGATCGAGAAAGCGTAAAAAAGGCGATCTATCTGTGGCCACCCCAGATGTGGCCAGCACCTTCATGGAACTTCAGGAATTTAGTCTATACACTCAATTCTACTCTCAATAAACGTACAAAGGCACTCTGAGTATTTTTACCTATTTTACCTATTTACCTATTTACATTACCTAAAGGTAATGTAAATAGCGTGCTAAAAGTATTTAGCCTAGACAGGACTCGCAGCAATGGTTTTAAGTTGGAAAAATTCAGATTCAGGAAGGATAAAGGAAAGCACTGGTTTGGTAATAGAGTTGTGGATGAGTGGAACAAACTCCCGAGTACAGTTATAGAGGCTAAGACGTTGTGTAGTTTTAAAAATAGGTTGGATTAATACATGAGTGGGTGTGTGTTTGACCTGACTAGCTTGTGCTACTAGGTCAGATGCCGTGCTCCTTCCTTAAATGAACGTGACTTGACCCGACTAGGTTAAGGCATTGGCTTAAGCCGATAGGAGAATTGGACCTGCCTCGCATGGGCCAGCAGGACTGCTGCAGTGCTCCTTCTTATGTTCTTATTGATGCTCCATTATTTATTAACCCATCATTATCATTGTTTCACTATTTATACAGAGGACATTGTTCTAAAATTGGTAATAAACTCAGGGTAATAATCCCTTCCACCTTGCCTGCTATGGGTGTAAAATGCAAAAATGATATAAAACATGTCAAGACATCATTATTATTTTTCTTGGTACTACAAAAGATTATATTACATGATTTCCCTTCACCAAAAAATCCTCTTGAAGGAGAGCTCTTTGCTGCAGTGAAGAGGCTCTTGCTCTGAGGAATTGGACCCTTTGGTCTTCTTTCTCAGACTGAACCTAGTTACCCCCCAGTCATCCCTTCCCTGCCCCATCCTCCCCATCCCTCCTTTCCTATTCATCCTCCTCTCCCCATCCATCCCATTTCCCTTTCCTGTTTTCAGCCTTTGGGGTCCTTCCCTCAGGCATTCTATTTCCTAGGTAGGGGAAGGGTACCATGGTCCATCCCATTCCATTGAGGTCCTTGGTAGTGGTGTACTTTGCCTTGGAATCTGGATCGTCTGCAGATGTCTCGATCCCTTTCCGGTCTACCAGGGGGTACTTTGGGTGTTTTTCTGATGATGGGTGTGTCTCTGGAGGCTGTCTGTCGGATTCCAGGAGGTGGTGGTGCACTGTAACTCACTTAGCTTTTGACTGCAGTGAGCCAACGTCCTAAGTTTATATTGCGGAACACTGTTTACAAGTCCGGACGTTGATCCCTACACCACAACAGTGTCGAAACTGCTGGCGTTTTGGCCATCCAG
This sequence comes from Cherax destructor, assembly GCA_009830355.1. NCBI lineage: Eukaryota > Metazoa > Arthropoda > Malacostraca > Decapoda > Parastacidae > Cherax > Cherax destructor. The sequence goes on along the minus strand of WNWK01006590.1, from coordinate 14,207 downwards.
CGAGTTATTGTAGGTCGATGGCAGAATGCTCGGTCTGTGGTGCTGCTGACCATATCGATACATCTTGTAGTCTACCTACCTCTTGCCTTTACTGTAATGAAGCTCACCCATCTTATTCTCTTCGTTGCCAAGTTTACTTAAATGAACGAGAAATCCGCTGTCTCAAAGAGACAGAAAACTTTACTTACACTATGGCAGTCTCTCATCTACGCCTCCAAGGAAGACTTCCCCAAATTTCTCATTCTCAGCTTACTAAGAGGCCTTCAACCTCTGCGGTTCCAACTCCCACAGTCTTTCCTGTGGTCACACCTTCCACAGTCATCTCTGTATCTAATTCTTTTGCAGTCCTGGACTCCGAGGTCCCTACCTCGTCGCCACATATTGTTCTTAAATCTTTATCTTCTCACTCGCAAGTTTATATGTGTAGAAGGCCTCTACTTTTCTCCAAAGTCCAAAATATCCCCAAAATGCAAAACTCCTTTACCCTCTTCTTCACCTATCCTTCTCAGACAATTTTCCTTTCCAGTCTCTGTACCTAGTTCTTGACCTCTTACTAGCTCTGTTATGAGTGAAGGTTCATCCTCTCCCGTTCCCTCCTAAGTATCATCCTCTCCTGTACCCTCCAAGGTTTCTTCCTCTCCTTTCTCCTCCAAAGCTTCTTTCCAAGTTAACTCTATCCTCTCGTCCCCCCCTTCTTTGGTAACTTCCATCGTCGCCTCACTCTTCACTCGTCCTCCACCTTCTATCTCTGATGACGTCCCACATTCAACTTCCCTGTCCTCTGAAACACTAGAAGCTATCTGCATATATATATAGAGGAGTCAAAACCATTGATGGACACTATTACAAACACAGGTAAAGAATTGCCTGAGAGACCTGGTCGTAATGGGAATTTGGAGCAAACAGAACTCAACAGTGGACTATAAAGTATATTTGCCTTCACCAGATGATATATACAAGTATGTACACTATGTACAGATGGAACAGTAAGTGTACACCACGGTGACAGATGGCAAAGCAGAAGCCAGAAAGAGTGCACTGTGCTCACCCAGTAGCTAGGCAAGTCTGCCACTTGCTTCAGCTTTAGCGGGCTTGCCTGTGATTGGCCTATGAACCAAGGTACGAATTTAACAACGGTTACCCTATTGATCATTAAACCCTTGGCACCCGGTTTGCTGGTTGGGAGGCAACCTATATGAGAGTGTGACATATGCCAAATAAATTGTAACATACTCTTCGCAAGCGACACCCCCACCCCAAAAGGGATCTAATAGCCAGGACTAGACCTCCACCTTCATGGGTAGCGCCCCGCCATGGCACTGAACAACAAAGGAACCACCTTTCCTCTCAACCATCCAACTCATTTGATAGGGCTCAACTCTTTCTCGAGACTCAAAGTCAAACTCTATACTAGAGAGAGACAGCAGACAGTAGGGCTAACATTGGTTCAAGATTGAGTTTAGCTAACTCAAGCACCAATGAAGCTGATTCGCCCTGAGACAAACCCGGTGCACTACCTGCTTCACGAGACTGATTGCTGTGCGATAGCCCTCTCACATTACGAAGGAACCTAAGCCGAGATCAGTGATTAAATAGCTCCTGTAGCGAGAGATATCTCAGTTTGGTGCACCATACTTGTTTCAACCTTTAATTTAGTACGAATAGCGTCACAAAGCAGTAAGAGTTTATTGGTATTCTATTCGCCAGCAATGCTATAGAGATAGTTTGGGGAGATTTAGGAGAATATACTCAGACTCCAACTGCCTCACCCATGTTGGTGGCATACCCCACTATAAAACGCAGTTTGCAGTGCATGCAACAAACAGCAATATCACATTATGACTTGCAAGATACACACACAGTAACAAGACTGACAGGCAATACAAAAGCAAGAGCGAGGTAATCTGAACGATACCAAGACCAGCTCCAGCTCCCAGCCAGAGCTCACATATTACAAACACAGGTAAAGAATGGCCTGAGAGACCTGGTCGTAATGGGAATGTGGAGCAAACGAAACTCAACAGTGGACTATAAAGTATACTATTTGACTTCACCAGATGATATATACAAGTACAGTGGTACCCCGGTTTACGATGGTCTCCAAACTCGCCCTTTTATGTAAGTTTATTTTTTTAAATGCTTTTGTAAGGGTATTTTTGGGGGTCTAAAAGGACTAGTCTATTTTACATTATTTCTTATGGGGATAAATTCGTTTGGTAATAGCACTTGAACAGCATTCTGGAACGAAAAAATATCGTAAACCGGGGTACCACTGTATGTACAAGTATGTACAAAGTATGTACAAAGTATACAAGTATATACAAGTATGTACAAAATGGTAACTATGTACAATACGTACAAAGGAACAGTAAGTGACAGATGGCAAAGCAGAAGCCAGAGAGAGTGCACCATACTCAACCAGCAGCCAGGCAAGTCTGCCAGTGCTTACCACAAGTGAACCACGTTGCTTCAGCTTTGGCGGGCTTGCCTGTGATTGGCCAACGAACCAAGGTACTGATTTAACAATGGGTACACTATTGATCTTTAAGCCATAGCTGGGAGGGAGGCAGCCTATATGGGAGTGTGACATACTCCGAATAAATTGCAACATATTCTTTGCATGCCAAACACTGATACACCTCCCGTCCCTCTTTCTCACTCTTGTAGTCCATATGGACAACTCTTTCCTCGCAGTATTCAGGAACTTACTAGTTTTCCACTGCCCCCAAATGTGGACTTTACTAACCCTTTAGTCCGTAGACACCTACTACTTTATATTTCTTGTATCATTCTCGCAAATCATGGCTTATTTACCATGGAATATCTGAGGCCTCAGAGGTAACCATCATTGATTTATAGTGACGGAGTATGTGGTAATAATGCCTTGGTTCTCCCCAACACAGAGTAGATGACTTCAATCAGCATATTACCCAGAAAAGAATTTATCCTAAAATAATCCAAACAGAGCCAAACAGTATTGCTAATTTCTGTTAGGACTCTTTCATTATCTTTCCCAGGATTCGATCCAAAACTGTCAACAGTGTTTGGATGAGACGTTGGGAATGTTTCCTTACACATGCTGCCCCTCTTCACCTAGCAGTGAAAAGGTAACTGGCTGTTAGTCGACTTTTGTGGGTCGCATCCTGGGGAAGATGATTAAATGACCCCAATGTAAATATGATCGATAGTAACGGATAACGAACGGACTTAACTGGGTCGCTAACCCTCCAGGTTAAAAATTTGGGCATCGTATTTTACCTATTTGGTACTAGTCGATCAGAGTCAGTAGATGTCAGGAGTCTTGCCCACTGTCTTGACTAATTCAAAGATTGAACCAGTGTTCATTTGGTTGGAAACAACGCTATACCACTAGAGTGACGCACTACACTGAACACAGTAACAAACTGTCTGGCCGCTGTTGTTGGTGCGTAGCTGGTTGTGAGGGGCAGAGCACCGCTGATGACCTTCATGTGGAGTGGGCGGGTTTGTGTTGTGGGTTGCCACGTGAGAAATGCTCGCACATCATTGTAAGAGATGTAACACTTTCTAAACAATAGTTGTAAACAGGATTTCTTTGGTTGATGGATGACAATGAATATTTCGGAGAGGAATTTTGAAGGATAAATTAAGAAGACTAAGTATTAAGAAACACAACGAAGATTTTTTGAAGAGTTATCGTTTCCACTTCTTTATTTCTGTATAACAAAAGGTGTTTGAGGACTGACCACCTACTGTAGGTACTATAAAATAGTGTTCACTTCCCTTAGTACCATTCTGGTACCTTAGTCCCTGTGGTTTAGCGCTTCTTTTTGATTGTAATAATAATAACTGGTACCTTAGTACCATTCTGGTAGTAACCTTGACAAACTTCGCAGCAAGATATTCTGGATATTGTTTGTAAGCAATTTTATAAACATGATTTAACTTCACTTGCTTTACTCTGTCTTCAACATTCAGCTTATCCAGTTATTATCTCGGTGAAAGGCGTCAGCCATTCACCTAGATAATTTATTTACGTGACTGTACGTAGAGGTTGGATAGCTTTTTTACACCAACACAAAAATAAAGTCTATAGTAAGGTGTGACGTCAGAGGCTGGTGGGAGCCCAGTCTGCACATGAGCAGAATCTGCAGATATGTGACCCCGTCTGTGTGATGCATTATGACTAGGAAACATTGCTTTTCTTCTATTGTGTAACTAAAAGCGCTGGAGTATAACCATAAACCCGTAGATAAATATAACATAAAGAGTGGAAATTTAGGATTTTCCTAAATTAAGCATGTGTAAATTTGAATCATACAATAATTGTGTAATAATTTTTATTTTATTTTATTAACACATCGGCCGTTTCCCACGAAGGCAGGGTGGCCCGACAAAGAAAAACTTTCATCATCATTCACTCCATCACTGTCTTGCCAGAAGTGTGCTTAAACTACAGCCACAAAACTGCAACATTAACACCCCTCCTTCTGAGTGCCGGCACTGTACTTCCCATCTCCAGGACTCAAGTCCGGCCTGCCGGTTTCCCTGAAACCCTTCATAAATGTTACCTTGCCTACATTCTAACAGCACGTCAAGTCCTAAAAATCATTTGTCTCCATTCGCTCTTATCTAACATGCTCAGGCATGCTTGCTGGAAGTCCAAGCCCCTCACACACAAAACCTCCTCTACCCCCTCCCTCCAACCTTTTCTAGGCCGACCCCTACCCCGCCTTCCCTCCACTACAGATTTATACACTCTCGAAATCATTCTATTTAGTTCCACCCTCTCTATATGTCCTAACCATCTCAACAACCCCTCCTCAGCTCTCTGGATAATAGTTTTGGTAATTCCACACCTCCTCCTAATCTCCAAACTACGGATTCTCTGCATTATATTCACACCACACATTGCCCTTATACATGACATCTCCACTGTCTCCAGCCTTCTCCTTGTTACAACATTCACAACCCATGTCTCACACCCATACAAGAGTGTTGGTATAACTATACTCTCATATATTCCACTCTTTGCTTTCATGGATAAAGTTCTCTGTCTCCACAAGCTCCTCAGTGCACCACTCACCTTTTTCCCCTCATTAATTCTATGATTCACCTCATCCTTCATAGACCCATCTGCTGACACATCCACTCCCAAATATTTGAACACATTCACCTCCTCCATACTCTCTCCCTCCAATCTGACATCCAATCTTCCGCTATCTAATTTTTGTTGCTATCCTCATCACCTTACTCTTTCCTATATTCACTTTTAATTTTATTTTTTTACATACCCTACCAAACTCATCCACCAACCTCTGCAACTTCTCTTCAGAATCTCCCAAAAGCACAGTGTCATCAAGAAATTTCGAGTGAGGGGGGTGTAGAACAGCTGCTGAGAGACGCCATATTGAATTTAATGTGTGAACACTGGACTGAATTGTGCATTGTAATCAGACGTTCTCGAAGGTAAATTGGGTTTTTTTGGCCTGAATTTGTAATAGGAACCCGTGTTAATGTCCCCTGCTGAAGAATTGAGACAGGAAATTTGAGGGACCTCAAGAATTATATGTAGATGGCCAAATATGAGGAATATGCCATTACTTACACAGGGACTTGCGCCATTAGGCCTTTCATATAGATCTCTAGTTGGCCAGTGTAGGGTCTAGGTGTCAGGCAGATGTCGTGGTGCGATCCATCTACATAAATTAAATGTAAGTGGTAAAACGAATTTCTTTTGTGTACCCAGCAAGCCTAATCATATACAGTCCGCAACTTTGATTTACCAGTTTTAAAAATATAATTATTAATTTAATGTCAGGTCTAGCTTTTTGTGAGAGTGGTAGGGAGTGGGCATCGAGGGAATGACAGTTCGGCGACCTGCTGTAAATAAGTCCCACAAACCTCACCCAAATAACTTGCAGGTAATAATTCAGGTAATACCCTGTAGACCTCCTGCAGATAATTTGCTCATAATAATAATAATTCACAAATAGTGCAAAATATTGATGACGAGATATGCCGCAAAGCAAGTGGCAAATTGTTTAATTCACTCTGTACAACAGTCGCATCAACATTAATCAGTAAACTCTCAGTTAAATCAAATACCTTTAACACAGATTCCAGTAATTTTAAAACTACAGTAAAAAAAAAAATCACTCCACACATTTTCCAATTATTAGGTTCGAAAAGAACTAAGTTAAATAAACTAAAAGCACTGGATATATAACATCGTAGCTAAATTCCTAAAAGACGGTGCCTCTGAATTACCGGTCCCCATTGCGCTCATAATAAATTTGTCCATCACCTCCAGTACGGTACCAGAGGAATTTAAAACAAGAGTTACTTCCATCTTCAAGAAAACACAGTATGTCTGACCTCAGCAACTTTAGGATTGTTAATATTCTTAGTGTGATGGTAAAAATTCTAGAGAAAGCAGTGTATTGTCAAATAGTTAAATCTTATTGACAAAAACATTCTTCATACTTATCAATTAGGCTTCATGAGATCTTACTCGACCATTACCTCCCTAATTAATCTAATGGACTACCTGAGAACTCAAATGTCGTTAGGGAATCTTATAGGTTTGGTGACCTTAGACTTCCCAAGGCATTTGATGGAGTTAGTCATATTATGTGTGGAGAAAATTCTCCAAAGGGGAGGGTATGCGCCCTTACTACCCTTGGTAAGGGCCCTCACCCTTTCTGCCCTTAGGAAAGGGTCAGAGGAGGGGCGTCTGGCTGAGAAAAACAATTTAATTCAAGCCAGATGTACTGTTTACAGTGTGTCAAGAATTGTGCTGACCACAGCACCACGAGGCACCTCGTAGCTGCACGAGGCACGAGCCACAAGGCAGCAAGAGGGGCAGATTGAATACAGGCTCCATAGAGGCCATATGACTCTAGGGGTCATGTGGCGCGAGGCGACATAAATCAACATAGACAATAGTCGTACGCGTCCGTTATCTAATTTAATCTCCACTAACGTCGGGAAATAAGATAAGAACTCTGTTCCAGCGCGTTTAGTGAATAACATCAACATTGCAGTATATTCAGAAGTGTGCGCAGCTTCTTACTGCAAAAAGACAAACGTAGAGACAATCGCAAGTGAATTCCATCGAAACAAGACGGTGACTTCAGCGGCATTCTACAATCAAGACAGCATTTCCGCTGTATATGGTGGAGCCAACACCATCGCTCAAAGCTACATGAGCAAGGTATGAATTTGATGTTCTGGTCATGCAGGGGACTGCGCAGTTCTTGTAGTCAAGAACATCAGAATTTTAAATATTGACGGCGGTTATGCGTGGACTTTTTAGTCCAAACACGTGAGTGTAAATTAAGTCTGGAGTCAAAGACTGACATATGGACATACGCTCCTTTGGGGCAATATATTACAATTGACCACGTGTATTTTTTCCATACAGCCCTGTGGAGAATGAGGCCATAGATGGATCCCCTGAGAAGGTGTTGGGAACGGCTGCGACATCTTGGATTCATCAATAAGCTAAGTTTAAAAGTCCATTATATCGTAGGAAAGTGCTCAAACCTCCACATTATGTAAGAAACAAACTATAATATATTAAGTAAGAAAAACTATTGTTACACCTTGGGAAAATAATAGCCATGCTCTTTGGCACCTAAAGTAAACTGAAAATGGTAAATACTTTTAATATCCAGTGTAATGGGGAACCAATCATTGCAATATTTCGTACTTCTCTTTGACCCAAGCATGTCAGGGGAATTGATAATGAATAATTTAGTAAAATAGAGCGAATGCCAGTCTAAATCTCCTTTATAAACAGGCAGCCTGTCTACCTACTGAGGTTTGCCGAACCCTATGTCGAACTTTTATTCAGAGTCATGTAAAGACAGACTACAAATCACCCAGAACAAATTCATGAGATTAATGCTGAGCCTATGCCCAGTAGTGCATGTAGGCTAGGATGAATTACAATAACTGGATAAGCTGATTATTGAAGACAAAGTAAAGAAAGTGAAGTTAAATCATATTTATGAAATAGTTTACAAGCAGTATCCAGAATATGTTGCTACGAAGTTTGAAAAGATTAGGAACCAGTACCAGTATGGCACAGTTTTGTAGTACTTACAATAGGTGGTCAGGCCTCAAACACTTTGTTATACAGCAATAAAGAAGTGGAAAGGTTAGCCAGAACATATCAAAGCCTTTCCTAACATAAGCCAGTTCAGGAAGATACTAAAAACACCTAATAAATGAAGCTATTGACAGGAAGGAGAGTGATTTCTTGTATAGTTAACATTCGTGTACCTAATTATTGCAAGCTGATCCTCTCTATTTAATGTTCTTTTAAATAATTCAGTTGATCCTTTCTATTTAATGTTCTTGTAAATAATTCAGTTGATCCTCTTTATTTAATGTTCTTGTAAATAACTCAGTTGATCCTCTCTATTTAATGTTCTCGTAAATAACTCAGTTGATCCTCTCTATTTAATGTTCTTGTAAATAACTCAGTTGATCCTCTCTATTTAATGTTCTTGTAAATAACTCAGTTGATCCTCTCTATTTAATGTTCTTGTAAATAACTCAGTTGATCTTCTCTATTTAATGTTCTTGTAAATAACTCAGTTGATCCTCTCTATTTAATGTTCTTGTAAATAACTCAGTTGATCCTCTCTCTTTAATGTTCTTGTAAATACCTCAGTTGATCCTCTCTATTTAATGTTCTTGTAAATAACTCAGTTGATCCTCACTATTTAATGTTCTTGTAAATAACTCAGTTGATCCTCTCTATTTAATGTTCTTGTAAATAACTCAGTTGATCCTCTCTCTTTAATGTTCTTGTAAATAACGCAGATGAATTCCGTAGCTGTTTGATTTTTTAAGGTTATCGTCAGAACTGATTTACATTGTAGCTTACAAATACGCTTTAAATAATAAGATATTACAGGGACAGCAATGTAAATAAGTCACTTTCATGGTCGCTCACCATGCCCAGCCCTTCTAGGGCAGGGTAGGTGCCAAGGCTAGAGCTTTCTATTATCTGCGGCTCGCAAGCCTGTCCTTCCCGTCAGCCTCCTTGGGGTGGGGAAGGTGGCCTCGTGCTTGTGGGCGAATATGGCTAGGCCTGGGACCAGTTGGTCCCACAGCTGAGGGGTACCCCCTCCCATGGGAGACTTAGGTCTCTGCTACTCCCACGCCAGGGAGCCAGAGCCGGGTCGCCATCTGGTAAAGACCCGGGCCGGGAGAATTCCCGGTGAATCAACTCCTCCTCCTTCTCACTTTCATGATCGACACCATGCCTAGCCCTTCTAGGGCAGGGTAGGTGCCTGAGCCAGAGCTTGCTTTCACCTGCGGCTCACAAGACTGCTATTCCCTTTAGCTCCCCTGGGGCGGGGAAGATGGCAGACCAAAGATGGGCCTAGCTTCTCCCTACGAGCCCCGTGAGGGCGGGGAATGTGGCTAGGCCTGGGGACCATTGGTCCCACAGATGAGGAGGTCTCAAGTACCTCCTCCCATGGCAGACGTTAGTCTGAGATACTCCCGTGAAAGGGAACCAACTTGGACAAGGACCGGGCCGGGAGAGTCCTGGCGAATCAACAAGAAGAAGAAGAAGTCACTTTCATGGTCGATCACCATGCCCAGCCCTTCTAGGGCAGGGTAGGTGCCAAGGCTGGAGCTTGCTACCATCTGCAGCTCGTAAGCTTGCCCTTCCCGTTAGGGAAGGTGGCAGACCAGAGAGGCCTAGCATCTATCTACCACCTGCCTTGTGCTGGTGGGGAATGTGGCTAGGCCTGGGGCCAGTTGGTCCCGCCGATGAGGGGTATCCCCTCCCATGGGAGACATAGGTCTCTCACACCTATGTCCAATTTTGCTAAATCAAAAAATAACTAAAATAAGGACGCTTGTATCCAGGATACTTCTGAAAAAAATCTTCTTTGTGTTTCTTAATACTTCGTCCTCTTAATATGTGCTTCGCAATTCCTCTCCGAAATATTCATTGTCATCCATCCACCAAAGCAATCATTGTTTACAACTATTGTTTTGAAAGTGTTGTATCTCTTACTCACATAGTATGTAATATTTGGGGTTTATTTGCGAGTACTGTCAAATCTGATGATGTGCGAGCACTCACATTCCCACGTCGCAATCCACAACACTAAATCCACCCGCCCACTCACCTCACATCTCCTGCCCCTCACAATTAGACAGACAACGACAAGAGCGGTCTGACAGTCTGTTACTGTGTTAAGTGTAGTGCGTCACTCTAGTGGTACAGCTTTGTTTCCAACGAAATAAACACTGATTCAGTGCACAATCTTTGAATTAGTCGAGACATTGGGCAAGTCTCATTATATCTACTGCCTCTATTCGACTAATACCAAATAGGTAAAATAAGATGCACCAATTTTTAACCTGGATGTTTAGTGACCCAAAATAACTCAATAAATCCAAAACCTGGTTCATTCAACACAACTTTCAACTGTCCTGACTCACCACTCTCGCAAGACTTCCTCAAGATAATCCAAAACACCTTTAACTTCACATCAATCCCAGGCCCTACTCCTGACTCTGCCCAAGAATCCACTCCTAAGCCATCCCCACTCACTACCGCCATCTCTCAACAACCACAGACAACCTCACAGAGTACTACTAATAATCCGGATTCTCATCTCCCTCTCAACACAATTATAAAAGAAGCAAAGGCCCCCATAATACTCTCACGAATCCTCCTCTGATGAAGAAGAAGATACTGACAACACTCGAGGCTTCCCTGAGGATCTGGGAGGATGACATATGCTTCTATACTACCACTGTTTTCAAGAACGAAATGTACGCCAAAGAATTATGCTCATAATTGAAAGATGGAGTAGTGAAATTCACAAGCAACAAACCTAGCCAACTCATCCTTGAAAATGTACTGGGTGGACTGTCTCAGTACCTTGAGAACTGCACTCACACAATTAAACTGTTCCATCTGACAAAGAGAATTTACAAAAAAAACTAAAAAACGGCACACGTACTGATGAGTTTTAACCAAACTCAAGATATACCTTCTCAAGTTTTCTTCAACAATGCCATGCGACCTGAGTCTCCCGACACCTGATGCCCAGCCATTCTAGTTCCTCACATATATCACATGCAAGCCAACCAGCCAGCACTGTCTGCACCCTGCTCTCTCCACTTTGCCTCTCCACACTGCCTCACAGCACCATGAAGTTGGGTTTAGCCCCAGCACTTTATCTACGATTCAAGTTCTTCCCCACTCGCCCACTTGTGGGTCTTACCTGTGAGTAGTAGTTGTTAGTTGTGATCCTGACCTCACCCACGCCCCGACCCGCCCCTGGCCCCGACCCGTGCTGTCGCTGGCCCCGCGCTGCCCCTGGCCCCACATTTTTTTTTGCGAATTATCGAATTTCATAATTTTTTGAAGGTCCCCCTATGGGGATCAGAGTATTTTCTTGATATCGATAATACAAGCAAAAAAGATTTGATCCTTCCCCACCCCTCCTACCTGACTTGCTCCTCCCCCACCCTCCTACCTGACTCACTCCTCCCCCACCCCTCCTACCTGACTCGCTCCTCCCCCACCCTCCTACCTGACTTGCTCCTCCCCCACCCCTCCTACCTGACTCGCTCCTCCCCCACAATCCTACCTGACTCACTCCTCCCCCACCCCTCCTACCTGACTCGCTCTTCCCTCACCCTCCTACCTGACTCGCTCCTCCCCACCCTCCTACCTGACTCACTCCTTCCGCACCCTTCCTACCTGACTCACTCCTCCCCCACCCCTCCTACCTGACTCGCTCCTCCCTCACCCTCCTACCTGACTCACTCCTCCCCACCCTCCTACCTGACTCACTCCTCCCCCACCCTCCTACCTGACTTGCTCCTCCCCCACCCTCCTACCTGACTCGCTCCTCCCCCACCCTCTTACCTGACTCGCTCCTCCCCCACCCTCCTACCTGACTCACTCCTCCCCCACCCTCCTACCTGAATCGCTCCTCCCCACCCTCCTACCTGACTCGCTCCTCCCCCTCCTACCTGACTCGCTCCTCCCCACCCTCCTACCTGACTCGCTCCTTCCCCACCCCTCCTACCTCCTAAGGTCCAGATTTACCCAATTTTCGAGAATGTTTTGATTACCCTACTATGGGTAGACAAGATTTTTTCAATGCTCCACTTCCTTGGATCAAGTTTTACAGAGTTGTCAGATTTACCATTTTTCGATGTTTGGGGGTTCTCCACTTCCTCAGATCAAGACCTCCATCGAATAAACAAAATTTTCCCGTTTTTACCTCGATTTTCATGAATAATACTATTTTTCCAATGCTTTTTCTCCTTGGATCAAGATTTGAATGTCTTCCCTATGGGGGTAAGCATTCAAATCCCCACACCATTTTGGTGTGGGGGTTTGGTAAAGGTCCTCCCATATGAGAGTCAGAGTTGGTAACCCCCCTATAGGGCATGGTAAGGTCTCCCACTATGATGGAACAAACAGGTTGAATCATGAGAGGTGTGACATCACGTTATAACCATCCGTGACCTCACTGACCGCCGAGTAAACACAGGTGTGGTGTGACGTCATCACAAGTAAACACAGGTGGGATGTGACGTCATCACAAGTAAACACAGGTGGGGTGTGACGTCATCGCAAGTAAACACAGGTGGGGTGTGACGCCATCGCAAGTAAACACAGGTGGGGTGTGACGTCATCACAAGTAAACACAGGTGGGGTGTGACGTCATCACAAGTAAACACAAGTGGGATGTGACGTCATCACAAGTAAACACAGGTGGGGTGTGACGTCATCGCAAGTAAACACAGGTGGGGTGTGACGTCATCGCAAGTAAACACAGGTGGGGTGTGACGTCATTGCAAGTAAACACAGGTGGGGTGTGACGTCATCACAAGTAAACACAGGTGGGGTGTGACGTCATCACAAGTAAACACAGGTGGGATGTGACGTCATCACAAGTAAACACAGGTGGGGTGTGACGTCATCGCAAGTAAACACAGGTGGGGTGTGACGTCATCGCAAGTAAACACAGACGAGTGTAACGTCATCACAAGTAAACACAGGTGGGATGTGACGTCCTCACAAGTAAACACAGGTGGGGTGTGACGTCCTCACAAGTAAACACAGGTGGGGTGTGACGTCATCACAAGTAAACACAGGTGGGGTGTGACGTCATCGCAAGTAAACACAAGGTCAACAAGCTAACACAGGATTGAGCAGGTAAACTTCCTCTTGTTAATTCAACAAAGTTACTTTTCCTCCTGTTAAATAAAGTAAACACAGGTTAACACTAATACACATTTTTTTCATCATTTATTTCCACTCTTTCGTTTGTGTGGTGTAAACAACTGTGGCAGAGTTTGTGGTGTAAACAACTGTGGCAGAGTTTGTGTGGTGTAAACAACTGTGGCAGAGTTTGTGTGGTGTAAACAACTGTGGCAGAGTTTGTGGTGTAAACAACTGTGGAGAGTTTGTGTGGTGTAAACAACTGTGGAGAGTTTGTGGTGTAAACAACTGTGGCAGAGTTTGTGTGGTGTAAACAACTGTGGCAGAGTTTGTGGTGTAAACAACTGTGGCAGAGTTTGTGTGGTGTAAACAACTGTGGCAGAGTTTGTGTGGTGTAAACAACTGTGGCAGAGTTTGTGTTGTGTAAACAACTGTGGAGAGTTTGTGTGGTGTAAACAACTGTGGCAGAGTTTGTGTGGTGTAAACAACTGTAGCAGAGTTTGTGTGGTGTAAACAACTGTGGCAGAGTTTGTGTGGTGTAAACAACTGTGGCAGAGTTTGTGTGGTGTAAACAACTGTGGCAGAGTTTGTGTGGTGTAAACAACTGTAGCAGGTTTGTGTGTGTAAACAACTGTGGCAGAGTTTGTGTGGTGTTAACAACTGTGGCAGAGTTTGTGTGGTGTAAACAACTGTGGCAGAGTTTGGGGTTTTTAAACAACGTGGGGTTTTTGGTTAAAAACCAGGTTTGTGTGGTTAAAAAAAGTGGGGGGTTTTTTGGGGAAACAACGTGGGGGGTTGGGTAAACAAAGTGGGGTTTGGTTGAAAAACCAGAGGTGTTGGGGAAACAAGTCAAGTTTTTTTTGGTTAAAAAAGTCAAGGTTTTGGGGGGTCACGTCAAGGTTTTTGGGGGTTTTAAACAACGGGGGAAGGGGGGTGTAAAAAACCTTGGGAAGTTTTGGGGGGAACAACTTCAGGTTTTTGGGGGTAAACTTCTTTGTTTTGG
>WNWK01006589.1:60000-103955 GCA_009830355.1 Cherax destructor | reverse complement strand
AAGAATTTAATGGTTGCTGTTGAAGTTGTGTTTTACATGTGGGTGTAATGAGGCGAGGGCAGTGCCGAGGGGAAGCATAAGTTATGACTCAGGGTGAGCAGTGTAGCTGCTGCAACATATCAAATATGATATTGGTGGATGTTACCTTGAAATTTGGCATTAACAGATGACTTAGTGCGCCTATATACCCCACCCCTTCACTGTGTCACACATGTTCTACCCATCCTTATATTATTCTCTGTTATTTAGCAAATGTTCAGTCTTTTATTGTATTACGTATTTATACCTGTGTTATTGTACTGGATTCCCTAACTTGAATCATTATGACAGGCTTGTATAGGGGCCGTAATAAAAGTGCCTCCACAATGTTTAACCAACAGAGGCAAAAATGACGCATTAAACAATGAAAATACGTTCAGGAAGCTGGAACATACAACGCAAAAGCTTCATTTAAAAATGAGTTATTACACAAGTGAATATCAAAATACATTAACAATCCTACTCATTATTAAGAACAAATTCCAGTATTCTCCTCACGCCTCGGAACTTAGACGGTATTTTGTGATTATAAGTAACAATGGTTAAGTAAATATCATATATACTGTGAGGAACAAATATGGTGTATATGCATTACATGTCTTAACACGATCAAATAACCACGACACCCCAAGTTTCCTATCTGAGATTGATACTAAGTTGTAAAACAATAGATGTAAAGCAGCATAGAACAGACAGCATGGAACAGCAGCATGGAACAGCAGCATGGAACAGCAGCATGGAACAGCAGCATGGAACAGCAGCATGGAACAGCAACACCAACACTCAGTAGATAGAGATAATGACACATAAGAAAATGAAGAACATTAAGGTACTGCAACAGGAAGGTGTTCATTAAAGGGCTTACAGCAGAAAGGTGTTCATTAAGATCTCACAGCAGGAAGGTGTTCATTAAGGTCTTACAACAGGAAGGTGTTCATTAAGGTCTCACAGCAGGAAGGTGTTCATTAAGGTCTCACAGCAGGAAGGTGTTCATTAAGGTCTTAGAGCAGGAAGGTGTTCATTAAGGTCCTACAACAGGAAGGTGTTCATTAAGGTCTTACAACAGGAAGGTGTTCATTAGGGTCTTACAGCAGGAAGGTGTTCATTAAGGTCTTAGAGCAGGAAGGTGTTCATTAAGGTCTCACAGCAGGAAGGTGTTCATTAAGGTCTTACAACAGGAAGGTGTTCATTAGGGTCTTACAGCAGGAAGGTGTTCATTAAGGTCTTACAGCAGGAAGGTGTTCATTAAGATACTACAACAGGAAGGTGTTCATTAAGGTCTCACAGCAGGAAGGTGTTCATTAGGTCTTACAACAGGAAGGTGTTCATTAAGGTCTCACAACAGGAAGGTGTTCATTAAGTACTACAACAGGAAATTGTTCATTAAGGTCTTACAGCAGGAAGGTGTTCATTAAGGTCTTACAGCAGGAAGGTGTTCATTAAGGTCTCACAGCAGGAAGGTGTTCATTAAGGTCTCACAGCAGGAAGGTGTTCATTAAAGGGCTCACAGCAGGAAGGTGTTCATTAAGGTCTCACAGCAGGAAGGTGTTCATTAAGGTCTCACAGCAGGAAGGTGTTCATTAAGGTCTCACAGCAGGAAGGTGTTCATTAAGGTCTTACAAAAGGATGGTGTTCATTAAGGTCTTACAGCAGGAAGGTGTTCATTAAAGGGCTTACAGCAGGGAAGGTGTTCATTAAGGTCTTACAGCAGGAAGGTGTTCATTAGGTCTTACAGCAAGAAGGTGTTCATTAAGGTCTTACAGCAGGAAGGTGTTCATTAAGGTCTCACAGCAGGAAGGTGTTCATTAGGGTCTTACAACAGGAAGGTGTTCATTACGGTCTTACAACAGGAAGGTGTTCATTAAAATACTACAACAGGAAGGTGTTCATTAAGGTACTACAAGGAAGGTGTTCATTAAGATACTACAAAAGGAAGGTGTTCATTAAGGTACTACAACAGGGGAAAGGGGTTCATTAAGGTACTACAACAGGAAGGTGTTCATTAAGGTACTACAACAGGAAGGTGTTCATTAGGGTACTACAACAGGAAGGTGTTCATTAAGGTACTACAACAAGAAGGTGTTCATTAAGGTACTACAACAAGAAGGTCTTCATTAAGATACTACAACAGGAAGGTGTTCATTAAGGATTGACAACAGGAAGGTGTTCTAGAAAGGTACTACAACAGGAAGGTGTTCATTAAGGACTACAACAGGAAGGTGTTCATTAAGGTACTACAACAGGAAGGGTTCATTAAGATACTACAACAGGAAGGTGTTCATTAAGATACTACAACACGAAGGTGTTCATTAGGGTACTACAACAGGAAGGCAGTTGTTCAGTCTAGCAGGAGGATGGTTACTAGTGCAGCAGGAGGATGGTTACTAGTGTAGCAGGAGGATGGTTACTAGTCTAGCAGGAGGATGGTTACTAGTGTAGCAGGATGATGGTTACTAGTCAGCAGGAGGATAGTTACTAGTGCTAGCAGGAGGATGGTTACTAGTGAGCAGGAGGATGGTGCAGTCTTAGGAGGATGGTTACTAGTCTAGCAGGAGTGATGGTTACTAGTCCTAGCAGGAGGATGGTTACTAGTCTATCAGGAGGATGGTTACTAGTCTAGCAGGAGATGTTTATTAGTCTAGCAGGAGGATGGTTACTAGTCTAGCAGGAGGATGGTTACTAGTCTAGCATGAGGATGGTTACTAGTGCAACTATGAGGATAGTTACTAGTGTAGCAGGAGGAATTACTAGTAGCAGGAGGATGTTACTAGTCGTAGCAGGAGGATGGTTACTAGCCCCAGTCAGGAGGATGGTTACTAGTCTAGCAGGAGGATGATTATAGTCTAGCTATGGAGGATGGTTACTAGTCAGCAGGAGGATGGTTACTAGTCTAGCAGGAGGATGGTTCCCTAGTCAGCAGGAGGATGGTTACTAGTAGCAGGAGATGAGTTACTAGTCTAGCAGAGATGGTTACTAGTCTAGAGGAGGTACTAGTCAGCAGGAGGATAGTTACTAGTCTAGCAGAGGATGGTTACTAGTGCTAGCAGGAGGATGGTTACTAGTCTAGCAGGAGGATGGTTACTAGTCTAGCAGGAGGATGGTTACTAGTCTAGCAGGAGGATGGTTACTAGTCTAGCAGGAGGATGGTTACTAGTCTAGCAGGAGGATGGTTACTAGTCTAGCAGGAGGATGGTTACTAGTCAGCAGGAGTGATGGTTACTAGTCCAGCAGGAGGAGGTTACAGTCAGCAGGAGGATAGTTACAGTCGGAGGATGGTTACTAGTCATAGGAGGATGGTTACTAGTCAGCAGGAGGATGGTTACACAGTCTAGCAGGAGGACGGTTACTAGTCTAGCATGAGTGATGGTTACTAGTCTAGCATGAGTGACGGTTACTAGTCAGCAGGAGATGGTTACTAGTCGTAGCAGGAGGATATTACTAGTCTAGCAGGAGGATGGTTACTAGTCTAGCAGGAGGATGGTTACTAGTCTAGCAGGAGGATGGTTACTAGTCTAGCAGGAGGATGGTTACTAGTCTAGCAGAGGATGGTTACTAGTCTAGCAGGAGGATGGTTACTAGTCTAGCAGGAGGATGGTTACTGTCTAGCAGGAGGACGGTTACTAGTCCTAGCAGGAGGATGGTTACTAGTCTAGCAGAGGATGGTTACTAGTGAGCAGGAGGATGAGTTACTAGTCTAGCAGAGGATGGTTACTAGTGTAGCAGAGGATGTACTAGGTCCAGCAGGAAGGATGGTTACTAGTCAGCAGGAGGATGGTTACTAGTCCTAGCAGGAGGAATGGTTACTAGTCTAGCAGAGAGATGGTTACTAGTCCAGCATGAGGATGGTACAGTCTAGCAGATGACTGGTTACTAGTCTAGCATGATGAGTACAGTTGCATAGTACGGCTACAGAGATGGTTACTAGTCCAGCAGAGATAGGTTACTAGTCCAGAGAGTGACGGTTACCAGTCTAGCAGGAGTGACGGTTACTAGTCGAGGATGGTACTAGTAGCAGGAGGATGGTTACTAGTCCAGTATGAGGAGGACTAGTCCAGCAGGAGGACGGTTACTAGTCCAGCAGGAGATGGTTACTAGTCCAGTAGATGAAGTTACTAGTCAGCAGGAGGATGGTTACTAGTCAGCAGAGAGGTTACAGCAGAGGATGGTTACTAGTCAGCAGGAGATGAGTTACAGTCAGAGAGGATTACTAGTCAGAGAGTGAGTTACTAGTCTAGCAGGATACGAGTATGAGTATTACAGTCAGCAGGAGATGGTACTAGTCAGCAGGAGGTGTTACTAGTCCAGCAGATGAGGTCACTAGTCAGAGAGTGAATTACTAGTCAGCAGGAGGATGTTACAGTCTAGCAGAGTGATTACAGTCTACCAGGTCAGTTAGAGAGTTTACTAGTCCAGCAGGAGAGTTACTAGCAGGAGGATGGTTACTAGTCAGCAGGAGAGTGTACTAGTTATACGAGGATTTACTAGTCAGCAGAGGATAGTTACAGTCTAGCAGGAGGATTCTAGTGCAGGAGATGAGTTTCAGTCAGCAGGAGATGGTTACTAGTCAGCAGGAGTGAGTTACTAGTCCAGCAGGAGGATAGTTACTAGTCTCAAGAGAGATGAGGTTTACTAGTCTAGCAGAGATGTTATACTATTACTGCTGGAGGATGGTTACTAGTCTAGCAGGAGGATGGTTACTAGTCTAGCAGGAGGATGTTACTAGTGTAGCAGGAGGATGGTTACTAGTTAGCAGGAGGATAGTTACTAGTCTAGCAGGAGTGATGGTTACTAGTCTAGCAGGAGGATGGTTACTAGTGTAGCGGGAGGATAGTTACTAGTCTAGCAGGACGCTGGTTACTAGTCTAGCGGGAGAATAGTTACTAGTCTAGCAGGAGGATGGATTACTAGTCTAGCAGGAGGATAGTTACTAGTCTAGCAGGAGGATGGTTACTAGTCTAGCAGAAGGAGAGTTACTAGTCTAGCGGAGGATGGTTACTAGTGGCAGGAGGATGGTTACTAGTCTAGCAGGAGGATGGTTACTAGTGTAGCATGAGGATGGTTACTAGTGAGCAGGAGGATGAGTTACTGTGAGCAGGAGGATGGTTACTAGTGTAGCAGGAGGATAGTTACTAGTCTAGCAGGAGGATGGTTACTAGTGTAGCAGGAGGATGGTTACTAGTCTAGCAGGAGGATGGTTACTAGTCTAGCAGGAGGATGGTTACTAGTCAATCAGGAGGATGGTTACTAATCTAGCAGGAGGATGGTTACTAGTCTAACAGGAGGATGGTTACTAGTCTAGCAGGAGGATAGTTACTAGTCTAGCAGGAGGATGGTTACTAGTCTAGCAGGAGGATAGTTACTAGTCTAGCAGGAGGCTGGTTACTAGTCTAGCAGGAGGATGGTTACTAGTCTAGCAGGAGGATGGTTACTAGTCTAGCAGGAGGATGGTTACTAGTCTAGCAGGAGGATGGTTACTAGTGTAGCAGGAGGATGGTTACTAGTCTAGCAGGAGGATGGTTACTAGTCTAGCAGGAGGATAGTTACTAGTCTAGCAGGAGGATGGTTACTAGTCTAGCAGGAGTATGGTTACTAGTGTAGCAGGAGGATGGTTACTAGTCTAGCAGGAGGATGGTTACTAGTCAAGCAGGAGGATGGTTACTAGTGTAGCAGGAGGATGGTTACTAGTCGTAGCAGGAGGATGGTTACTAGTCTAGCAGGAGGATGGTTACTAGTCTAGCAGGAGGATGGTTACTAGTCTAGCAGGAGGATGGTTACTAGTGTAGCAGGAGGATGGTTACTAGTGTAGCAGGAGGATGGTTACTAGTCTAGCAGGAGGATGGTTACTAGTCTAGCAGGAGGATGGTTACTAGTCTAGCAGGAGGATGGTTACTAGTCTATCAGGAGGATGGTTACTAGTCTAGCAGGAGTATGGTTATTAGTCTAGCAGGAGGATGGTTACTAGTCTAGCAGGAGGATGGTTACTAGTCTAGCATGAGGATGGTTACTAGTGTAGCAGGAGGATGGTTACTAGTGTAGCAGGAGGATAGTTACTAGTGTAGCAGGAGGATAGTTACTAGTGTAGCAGGAGGATAGTTACTAGTGTAGCAGGAGGATAGTTACTAGTCTAGCAGGAGGATAGTTACTAGTGTAGCAGGAGGATAGTTACTAGTCTAGCAGGAGGATGGTTACTAGTCTAGCAGAGGATGGTTACTAGTCTAGCAGGAGGATGGTTACTAGTGTAGCAGGAGGAATGTTACTAGTGCAAATGGACAGTGAGGATGGTTACTAGTCTAGCAGGAGGATGGTTACTAGTCTAGCAGAGGATGGTTACTAGTGTAGCAGGAGGATGGTTACTAGTCTAGCAGGAGGATGGTTACTAGTCTAGCAGGGGGATGGTTACTAGTCTAGCAGGAGGATGAAGTTACTAGTCTAGCAGGAGGATGGTTACTAGTCTAGCAGGAGGATGATTACTAGTCTGAGCAGGAGGATGGTTACTAGTCAGCAGAGTGCGTTACAGTCTAGCTAGATGACGGTTACCAGTCCAGCAGGCGATGGTTCCACCAGTCAGCAGATGTTTGTTACCAGTTGCAGAGAGTGATGAATTCCCTTAGTGTAGAGATGTTAACTAGTGAGCAGAGGATGTTCCCTAGTCTAGCAGGAGGATGGTTAAACTAGTTAGCATGAGGAGGGTACTAGTCTATGCAGAAGAAGTACATTACAGGAAGTATGTTTCAAATCTAGCATGAACTTTACTAGTCCAGCAATGATTACTATTACCAAAGGATAACACATTAGCTTGATGGGCTATTTTCTTAGAAAACTGCTGGCAACATTTAGTAACTATCCTCCTGCTACATTTAGTAACCACTCCTGTTTAGACTAGAAACCCAAACCCTTTTCCTGCTAGACTAAACCAAACCTCCTCTAATTTTTTTAACCTATCTCCTGCTACCAGAACTATCCCCCTGCTAGACAGAACTATCCCCTTACATTTGTAACTATCCTCCTGCTACACTAGTTTTCCTTTGCTACATTTGTAACTTCCTCCGCTACATATTAACTACCCTCCCAACCCCTAGTAACCACCCCTCATGCTGGGCCATCCTCCTGGGCAAATCCCCTCCCCCTTAGACAAAACCTTTTGGTGCAAACCATCCTCCTGAAGACTAGTAACCATCCCCCTGCTAGACTAGTAACCATCCCCCTGAGACTGTCCAACCCTCCTCCCCAGACTGTCTATCCTCCTGCTACCCCCAATCCCCCTCCTGCTACCCAAGTCCTCCTGGGCAAAATCCTCCTGCTAGACCCCCCTTTGCTACACTAGTAACCATCCCCCTCTACCCAGCAACCCCCTCCTGCTCACTATCCCCTTTGCTGCACTGGCTCAGCAACCATCCTCCTGCTACACTAGTAACCATCTCCTGTTTAAACTAGTAACTATCCTCCTGCTAGACTATCCTCTGGGGGGCTGAAATCCTCGCAACGTCACTCCGGGCCATCCTCCCTGTAGCTAGTAACCATCCTCCTGCTGGAGGGGGAACCTCCCCCTTTTGGGGGACTAGTAACCATCCTGCGAACTGAACCAGCCTCCTGCTAGACTGTACATCCTCTGGGCTGTCCAAATCCTCCTGGGGGGCTGGAACTTCCTCTGGGGGGCAGAACCATCCTCTGTTAGACTAGTAACCTCCTCCCTGTAGGTGACTGGTAACCATCCTCCTGTAGACTGGTAACTAGCTAGTGGAAATCCTCCTGTACACTCTCTGGGCTAATGACCCCGTGACCAAATCCTCACACGTACAATCTCTTGCACTATACCTCCTCATGCCTTTGTAAATAAATCCTCCCGTGAAAAGAACCTCCCCCTTTCATGAAAATATCCTCCTGCTAGACCCCCTAACTATCCTCCCCAGACTAGAACCAAACCTCCCCCCTAGACAGTAACTATTTCCCGCTAGACTAGAACCATCCTCCTGCTAGACTGTCTTCTCCTGCTGGGCCAGCGTCCCGCTAGCTGAACTTCCCCCGCTCACTAGTAACCAAACCTCTAGACTTGTCCATCCTCCTAGACTAGTAACCTCCTCCTGCTCCAAAACCATCCTCCTGCTACACTAATAAATATCCTCCTGCCCCGAACCAAACCCCCTGAGCTGTAACCCAACTCCCGCTGAACCATCCTCCTAGACTGTAACCATTCCCTCCTATACACCCCCTCCATAGTAACCATCCTCATGCTAGCTGTAACCATCCTCCTGTAAAACAAAACCCTCCTCCTGCTAGACAGTTCCCTCCTCATGTAGTAAACCAAACCCCATGCTGGGTGGCCCCCCTGCTAGACTGGCCTCTGCTAGACAGAACCATCCTCCTGCTACACCCCCCCAAACCTGCTAGACAGAACCATTTATGCTAGACTAGTAACCATCCTCTGCTAGACTGTAACCATCCTCCTGCTAGACTGTAACCATCCTCCCCGCTAGACTAGTAACCATCCTTGGGGTGTGAACCATCCTCCTGCTGAAATGTCAACTATCCTCCTGCACACTGTAACCATCCTCCTGCTACATATTCCCCCTGCTGGTAATAACCATCCCCCACACTTAAAACCCCAGACTGTAACCATCCTCCCCTTCACTAGTAACCATCCTCCTGCTGAAATAAATCCAAAACCCCCTGCTGGGCATCCATCCTCCTGCTAGTGTCCATCCTCCTGCTACACTTAACCAAAACCTCCTGCTGGTGTTCCTCCTGCTAGACTGTCCCATCCCCCTGCTGAATAAATCCTCCCGCTAGACTGTAATATCCTCCTGCTCAGAACCCTCCTCACCCAGAACCATCCTCCCGCTGGGGTCCAAAACCCTCCTACTGGGGGACACACCATCCTCTGCTAGACTGTTCCCCTGCTGGGAACCATCCTCCTGCTAGACGTAACTCCCCCTGCTACACTAGCTCCCCCTGCTACACTTAAACCAACTATCACTCCCGCTAAATGTAACCCAACAAATAATTCCCCTAATTAAAACCCTCTCCTGCTAATTTTAAATAAATCTCCTGATAGATAGTAACCATCCTCCTGCTAGACTAGTAACCATCCACTGCTAGCTGAAATTCCTGCCAGACTAGTAACCCATCCTCCTGCTGCATAGTAACCAAACCTCCTCTACCTGGCCTTTTCCCTGCTGGGGTTTGTAACCATCCTCCCGCCCACACAGAAACCCTCCTCCTGCCACATAACCAACCTCCCCCTTCACTAGTAACCATCCCCCTGCTGCACTAATAACCATCCTCCTGGGCACCATCCTCCTGCTGAATTGTAACTATCCTCCTGCTACACTAGTAACTATCCTCCTCTTCACTAATAACTATCCCCCTTGCCCCACCCCCTTGCTGCACTGGGAACCATCCTCATGCTAGACTAGTAACCATCCTCCTGCTAGACTAAACCATCCTCCTGCTAGACTAATAACCACACTCCTGCTAGACTTTAAACCCTCCTCCTGATAGACTAGTAACCATCCTCCTGCTAGACTAGTAACCATCCCCCTGCTAGACTAGTAGCCATCTCCTGCTAGAATAACTATCCTCCTGCTACACTGGGAACCCCTCCTCCTGCTACACTAGTAACCATCCTCCTGCTAGACTAGTAACCATCCTCCTGCTACACTAGTAACCATTTCCCGCTACACTAGTAAACCTCCTGCTACACTAGTAACCATCCTCCTGCTGCATAGTAACCATCCTCCTGCTAGACTATTTAACCCCTCCTCCTGCTAGATTTGTAACCATCCTCTGCTACACTATTTTAACCCTCCTCCTGCTAGACTAGTAACCATCCTCCTGTTTGAAAATCATCCTCTTGCTAGACTAGTAACCATCCTCCTGCTAGACTATTAGCCTCTGCTAGACTAGTAACTATCCTCCTGCTAGACTATTTTTTCCCCTCCCTGCTAAACTAGTAACCCCTTTCCCCCTGCTACACTAGTAACTATCCTCCTGCTAGACTAGTAACTATTCTCCTGCTACACTAGTAACCATCCTCCTGCTAGACTAGTAACTATCCTCCTGGTAGACTAGTAACCATCCTCCTGCTAGAGTAGTAACCATCATCCTGCTAGACTAGTAACCATCCTCCTGCTACACTAGTAACTATCCTCCTGCTAGACTAGCAACTATCTTCCTGCTACACTAGTAACCATCCTCCTGCTACACTAGTAACCATCCTCCTGCTACACTAGTAACCATCCTCCTGCTAGACTAGTAACCATCCTCCTGCTAACTAGTAACCATCCTCCTGCTACACTAGTAACCATCCTCCTGCTACACTAGTAACCATCCTCCTGCTAGACTAGTAACCATCCTCCTGCTACACTAGTAACTATCCTCCTGCTAGACTAGTAACTATCCTCCTGCTAGACTAGTAACTATCCTCCTGCTACACTAGTAACCATCCTCTTGCTAGACTGAACAACTGTCTTCCTGTTGTAGTACCCTAATGAACACCTTCGTGTTGTAGTATCTTAATGAACACCTTCCTGTTGTAGTATCTTAATGAACCCTTCCTGTTGTAGTACCTTAATGAACACCTTCCTGTTGTAGTACCTTAATGAACACCTTCCTGTTGTAGTACCTTTGAACACCTTCCTGTTGTCGTACCTTAATGAACACCTTCCTGTTGTAGTATCTTAATGAAGACCTTCTTGTTGTAGTACCTTAATGAACACCTTCTTGTTGTAGTACCTTAATGAACACCTTCCTGTTGTAGTACCCTAATGAACACCTTCCTGTTGTAGTACCTTAATGAACACCTTCCTGTTGTAGTACCTTAATGAACACCTTCCTGTTGTAGTACCTTAATGAACACCTTCCTTTTGTAGTATCTTAATGAACACCTTCCTGTTGTAGTACCTTAATGAACACCTTCCTGTTGTAGTATCTTAATGAACACCTTCCTGTTGTAAGACCGTAATGAACACCTTCCTGTTGTAAGACCTAATGAACACCTTCCTGCTGTGAGACCTAATGAACACCTTCCTGTGTAAGACCTAATGAACACCTTCTTGCTGTAAGACCTTAATGAACACCTTCCTGCTGTAAGACCTTAATGAACACCTTCCTGCTGTAAGACCTTAATGAACACCTTCCTGCTGTAAGACCTTAATGAACACCATCCTTTTGTAAGACCTTAATGAACACCTTCCTGCTGTGAGACCTTAATGAACACCTTCCTGCTGTGAGACCTTAATGAACACCTTCCTGCTGTGAGACCTTAATGAACACCTTCCTGCTGTGAGACCTTAATGAACACCTTCCTGCTGTGAGACCTTAATGAACACCTTCCTGCTGTGAGACCTTAATGAACACCTTCCTGCTGTAAGACCTTAATGAACACCTTCCTGCTGTAAGACCTTAATGAACAACTTCCTGTTGTAGTACCTTAATGAACACCTTCCTGTTGTGAGACCTTAATGAACACCTTCCTGTTGTAAGACCTTAATGAACACCTTCCTGCTGTGAGACCTTAATGAACACCTTCCTGTTGTAGTATCTTAATGAACACCTTCCTGCTGTAAGACCTTAATGAACACCTTCCTGCTGTAAGACCCTAATGAACACCTTCCTGTTGTAAGACCTTAATGAACACCTTCCTGCTGTGAGACCTTAATGAACACCTTCCTGCTCTAAGACCTTAATGAACACCTTCCTGCTGTAAGACCCTAATGAACACCTTCCTGTTGTAAGACCTTAATGAACACCTTCCTGTTGTAGTGACCTTAACCTAGAACACCTTCCTGCTCTAAGACCTTAATGAACACCTTCCTGCTGTGAGACCTTAATGAACACCTTCCTGCTGTGAGACCTTAATGAACACCTTCCTGTTGTAAGACCTTAATGAACACCTTCCTGCTGTGAGATCTTAATGAACACCTTTCTGCTGTAAGACCTTAATGAACACCTTCCTGTTGCAGTACCTTAATGTTCTTCATTTTCTTATGTGTCATTATCTCTATCTACTGAGTGTTGGTGTTGCTGTTCCATGCTGCTGTTCCATGCTGCTGTTCCATGCTGCTGTTCCATGCTGCTGTTCCATGCTGCTGTTCCATGCTGCTTTACATCTATTGTTTTACAACTTAGTATCAATCTCAGATAGGAAACTTGGGGTGTCGTGGTTATTTGATCGTGTTAAGACATGTAATGCATATACACCATATTTGTTCCTCACAGTATATATGAAGTATTTACTTAACCATTGTTACTTATAATCACAAAATACCGTCTAAGTTCCGAGGCGTGAGGGAGAATACTGGAATTTGTTCTCTAATAATGAGTAGGATTGTTAATGTATTTTGATATTCACTTGTGTAATAACTCATTTTTAAATGAAGCTTTTGCGTTGTATGTTCCAGCTTCCTGAACGTATTTTCATTGTTTAATGCGTCATTTTTGCCTCTGTTGGTTAAACATTGTGGAGGCACTTTTATTACGGCCCCTATACAAGCCTGTCATAATGATTCAAGTTAGGGAATCCAGTACAATAACACAGGTATAAATACGTAATACAATAAAAGACTGAACATTTGCTAAATAACAGAGAATAATATAAGGATGGGTAGAACATGTGTGACACAGTGAAGGGTGGGTATATGGGCACTAAGTCATCTGTTAATGCCAATTTCAGGTAACATCCACCAATATCATATTTGATAGTTGCAGCAGCTACCTGCTCACCCTGAGTCATACTTATGCTTCCTCGGCACTGCCTCGTCATTACACCCATTAAACACAACTCAACAGCAACCATTAAATTCTTTGCTTTCTAACCTGGACGTGGTCGCCTTTTCTAGCAGAGTATATGGTGATGTACATCCCCAGTATCACCCACAATAACACCCACCGGGAGTTTACAAGCAGAGTTTGTTTATTAGTTCCCAGTGTCACCCCTCACTCAGTGAAAGTTTCAGTGTGTGTTAATGAGATTCCAGTGTCAGACACTCAGTGAAAGTTTCTGCAGTTGTGTTATAACTTCCTCGTGTGACTCGCCTCAGTGAAAGTTTCAATGTGTGTTAATGAGAGTTCCCAGTGTCACTCGACACTCAGTGAAAGTTTCACTGCAGTGTGTGTTAATGAGTTCCCAGTGTCACTCGACACTCAGTGAAAGTTTCACTGCAGTGTGTGTTAATGAGAGTTCCCAGTGTCACTCGACACTCAGTGAAAGTTTCACTGCAGTGTGTGTTAATGAGAGTTCCCAGTGTCACTTGACACTCAGTGAAAGTTTCAATGTGTGTTAATGAGAGTTCCCAGTGTCACTCGACACTCAGTGAAAGTTTCACTGCAGTGTGTGTTAATGAGAGTTCCCAGTGTCACCCCGCACTCAGGGAAAATTTCCTAGCCGAACCTGTGGCATTGTTAGTCCCAAGTGTCACCTAGCAGTGAAGTTAGGTATGGATCGTCAGGAAACAGGACAAGTGTTTCCTGACGCGGGTCTTAGTCAGAGGATGACCCGCCGTTGCATCTTTTGGTTATCTGACCGAGTCCTTTCACTGGCTTACCGGTCCACCTTTAAAAATTATGGTCATAGTTACAACCATTTAGTAGTATCTAACAGTGAGCGTTTCCTAGCAGAGCTGTGGTATTGTCTAATACGGCAAGATTTATGCCAAGATTAAGAGGTTAATATGTCATTTATATAAAACAAAAACATATTACCGTGAATAGGTTTTAGAAAATCAATAACATTGGAGAATAAAATATATTTGGTTCAACCTGGACAATTATAACTATAGAGAAAAGTTGATCTACGCAAGAGTTAATACAAAGGTTATATCTCACAGAATTTATCAAACATAACAGAGGGACTGACTACTTAGTTTTCTAATGTCTACAGTTCCAACAACTTCAGATAACGTCTGTATTGAACTGATAAATCCAATATTTAGCGAAACGTCTTCCTCATAAAGATTCTCAGATGTTGCACATGTGTCTTATTCACCGTCTTGGTCTCATATACCATCAGTTCAAGCATGATTTATAGAAATAGTTTCTATACACTTTCTGCACTGTTGGTGTACCTGACTTCTAGAAGTCTCATGTGGAGTCTGTGTGTCCAGAGGACCATCTGGAGTCTGTGTGTCCAGAGGACCATCTGGAGTCTGTGTGTCCAGAGGACCATCTGGAGTCTGTGTGTCCAGAGGACCATCTGGAGTCTGTGTGTCCAGAGGACCATCTGAGTCTGTGTGTCCAGAGGACCATCTGGAGTCTGTGTGTCCAGAGGACCATCTGGAGTCTGTGTGTCCAGAGGACCATCTGGAGTCTGTGTGTCCAGAGGACCATCTGGAGTCTGTGTGTCCAGAGGACCATCTGGAGTCTGTGTGTCCAGAGGACCATCTGGAGTCTGTGTGTCCAGAGGACCATCTGGAGTCTGTGTCCAGAGGACCATCTGGAGTCGGAAAGTCTACATAAAAATCGATTGAGCAGAATTGTGTTGCATACTGTCCCTGCAGCACTCATATTGCACTTGCACGCCCAGTGGCTCGATGTTAGAACTGCACATTCAATACCATTGTTATGAATGGTGAGGCGGTGCACAGTGTGAAGACGTTCACAAGGAAAGAACTAAATGCAACCGATGTGAACATTGTGAACACGTGTATAATATGAGAGCCTTTGTGTGAGCAAATGTTGTGCTGTGAGAGCACGGGCTGTTGCTGTGTTAGCAACTGCTGTTGCATGTTGATCACATGGTGCTGCAACAATAAACGTAAAACGTGGAAAGCTATCAGCTTCCATGTAACCAAATGTGACTCATAGCGAGTTGAGTTAGTGACGACATTAACAACATATTGACAATTTCATGTACGAGGAAGTGGATGAGGCACTTGTCCTGCAGGCTAATTGGAATTTCCGTTGTGTTAAACGCAAATTTCGCGTTGAAGTTGAATCTATTTTGAAAACTGGAGTCATCATGAAGGTTTATGGATGAATGTGGGTTATTGTCGTCAATATTTTCAAAACAGTTACATGAGTTGTGATAATATCAATAATGTTATAATATTAATGTCTCCCAGTCTGCCTGTCTCTCTCTCTGCATTCAGGTATTATATTCTGTGTTTATATCTGAATTTTGTTTCATAAATGTCCACGGGTGTGCTTGGTACTCTGCTTAGATTTAAATGCCACTTTATAAATGTTTACCTTCGTTGTCTCAGTATCTCTAATTTCGACTTAAATTTATTTAATCTAGTTTGCCTTTTCACATATTATAAAAAAAAAAATAGTGAATTTTCTGTTATAATTAATAATTAACATTGAATGAGCTTCATATTTCATTAAAAGAATTATTTAGATTAATAGAAATCTCAACTTGAATTAATAATTTATAAAACAGATTATCACTAACATATTTTTGGAAAAGTGCTTAACTCATCAGGGGTCAAGCACCGCTGTTTGTTGAATCAGCTGTTGATTCCTGAAGAAAAAAAAGGTGACGGTAAATAAAGTAATGAATCTCGGTGCGTTGAATATGAAGAGGAGTAAACGTTATATACAGAATCTGCACTAATGTCTGTCAGGGTCGAGGGCAGACAGTTTGTCTGTCAGGGTCGAGGGCAGCATTATGCTGTCAGAGAGAGGCAGACGTTTGTCTGTCAGAGAGGACAGTTTGTCGCAGAGACGAGGGAGCAGTTTGTCTGTCAGAGACGAGGGCAGACAGTTTGTCTGTCAGAGCGAGGGCAGACAGTTTGTCTGTCAGGGTCGAGGGCAGACAGTTTGTCTGTCAGAGACGAGGGCAGACAGTTTGTCTGTCAGAGACGAGGGCAGACAGTTTGTCTGTCAGAGACGAGGGCAGACAGTTTGTCTGTCAGAGACGAGGGCAGACAGTTTGTCTGTCAGAGACGAGGGCAGACAGTTTGTCTGTCAGAGACGAGGGCAGACAGTTTGTCTGTCAGAGACGAGGGCAGACAGTTTGTCTGTCAGAGACGAGGGCAGACAGTTTGTCTGTCAGAGACGAGGGCAGACAGTTTGTCTGTCAGAGACGAGGGCAGACAGTTTGTCAGAGACGAGGGCAGACAGTTTGTCTGTCAGAGACGAGGGCAGACAGTTTGTCAGTCAGAGAGGTTGTTGTTGTATGTTCGCCGGTACATCCGGCCCGGGTCTTCTCCAAATGGTCAGCGAGGTGAAGGAGTGAAGTGACACAGGCATACTCACTGATTATCACTGGATATCTACCTCAGTTATTCCAACAAGAAGTTTCACTATTGGCTCATTATTCCCCTTTGGCGAGACATCTAAATACTATGAAAACCTATGAAAATCTTGCAAAACATTGCACTTGGCATGAGATGAGGACGACTGTGATAGACTACATACAGAGATGCAACACCTGTAAGAGAGATGTCAAACCAAGAGGGATGTAACACCTATAAGGGAGTTGTCAAACCAAGATTGATGTAAAACCTGTAAGAGATCTGGCAAACCAGGTCAGAAAAACAAATATGTGCTGAAGTATCCAACACGCCTTCATCCAGGGTACTGATGGACAACAATGGTTCTTTACCCCAGGCTAGGGCAGGAAATCAGCTCCTGTGCACAATACATGGAACCTCGAACCGGTGTCCCTATTAAAAATTTACATCCTGAGTTGTGTACAGACTTTGTCGAAGTTCTTTTCCTAGGTAAGACTTCCCAGGAAAATCTAGTCGAATCGAGGCAGCATTTTACTTTGAATGTATTCCAGGTAGTTCTGGGTTATACCTCCGTATAACACATAATCATAGGGTGCTATTGAAAGAATGCGCCAGATATTCAAGTGAATAACTAGCGCATAGTACCCAAAAAGAATTGAAGAGGACCCAAAGTATTAAGATAAAGAGTTACCTCATTTAGCCATCAAAGGGAAGTAGTCATTATGATTTATCAACCATATTATTCAAACTTACTTACGCCATTTAGTAAAGGGCACCAATGTCTGTTCTTCCTGAGACCTGAATAGGTGATGCAATTGACCAAACTGCAATGGCTTCACCACTAGCATCAGATGAAGCACAACTAGCATCGAAAAACTGCAAGTGCACAACTAGCATCAGAAAAACTGCAAAGTGCACAACTAGCATCAGAAAAACTGCAAAGTGCACAACTAGCATCAGAAAACTGCAAGGTGCACAACTAGCATCAGAAAAACTGCAAAGTGCACAACTAGCATCAGAAAAACTGCAAAGTGCACAACTAGCATCAGAAAAACTGCAAAGTGCACAAATAGCATCAGAAAAACTGCAAAGTGCACAACTAGCATCAAAAAAACTGCAAAGTGCACAACTAGCATCAGAAAACTGCAAAGTGCACAACTAGCATCAGAAAAACTGCAAAGTGCACAACTAGCATCAGAAAAACTGCAAAGTGCACAACTAGCATCAGAAAAACTGCAAAGTGCACAACTAGCATCAGAAAAACTGCAAAGTGCACAACTAGCATCAGAAAAACTGCAAAGTGCACAACTAGCATCAGAAAACTGCAAAGTGCACAACTAGCATCAGAAAACTGCAAAGTGCACAACTAGCATCAGAAAACTGCAAAGTGCACAACTAGCATCAGAAAAACTGCAAAGTGCACAACTAGCATCAGAAAACTGCAAAGTGCACAACTAGCATCAGAAAATCAGTACAATAGCATCAGAAACTGCAAAGTGCACAACTAGCATCAGAAAAACTGCAAAGTGCACAACTAGCATCAGAAAACTGCAAAGTGCACAACTAGCATCAGAAAAACTGCAAAGTGCACAACTAGCATCAGAAAAACTGCAAAGTGCACAACTAGCATCAGAAAAACTGCAAAGTGCACAACTAGCATCAGAAAAACTGCAAAGTGCACAACTAGCATCAGAAAATGAAAGTCAACAGATCAAAAATCAGTGCACAACTAGCATCAGAAAAACTGCAAGGTGCACAACTAGAATCAGAAAAACTGCAAAGTGCACAACTAGCAGCAGAGAAACTGCAAAGGTGCACAACTAGCAGCAGAGAAACTGCAAAGGTGCACAACTAGCAGCAGAGAAACTATTAAGGTGCACAACTAGCAGCAGAAAAACTAAAGGTGCACAATAGCAGCAGAAAACTGCAAGGTGCAATGCAGCAGAAAACTGCAAAGGTGCACAACTAGCAGCATAAACTGCAAAGGTGCACAACTAGCAGCAACAGTAAGAATATGTAAACGGTTTAGAAAAACCGACAAGTTGAGAAATGAGACACTTGTGCAACATTTGATTACTTATTCGGAAAGTTTCGCCAGAAGTGGCTTTTCAGTCCATTACACAGAAGAAGGGTGGAAGATAGAGAGTTTAAGTATCAGACCTCATCCTGGAGTCGATGTTTTCAGTCAATCAATCAAGATTGATTGACTGAAAACATCGACTCCAGGATGAGGGTCTGATTACCTTAAACTCCTTCTTATCTTCCACCCTTCTTCTGTGTAATGGACTGAAGAAGCCACTTTCTGGCGAAACGTTTCCGTAATAAAGATAATCAAATGTTGCACAAGTGTCTCATTCCTCAACTTGTCGGTTTTTCTAAACCGTTTACATAATATCTTACTGTTGCTGCTAGTTGTGCACCTTTGCAGTTTTTCTGCTGCTAGTTGTGCACCTTTGCAGTTTTTCTGCTGCTAGTTGTGCACCTTTGCAGTTTTTCTGCTGCTAGTTGTGCACCTTTGCAGTTTTTCTGCTGCTAGTTGTGCACCTTTGCAGTTTTTCTGCTTCTAGTTGTGCACCTTAATAGTTTTTCTGCTGCTAGTTGTGCACATTTGCAGTTTCTCTGCTGCTAGTTGTGCACCTTTGCAGTTTCTCTGCTGCTAGTTGTGCACCTTTGCAGTTTCTCATACTTGGCCACACTTTAATCCCCGTTTGGTGTACTAGGCTCCACAAGCAGTATATATATTAGTATTGAGGCTAGTACACCAGACGGGAAGTAGAATGAAATCAGCTCAAAGGCACCCACACCACCGTATGTCCTCGGACCAAGGTAAAACACCTATCTCTGCTGGGTGCTTGATTCTTGTAGGATTGTGTGGTCCAGTGGGTTAGAGCGTCATGGGTTTTCGCTCACCAATAGGCGGGCCAAAACGACATGGGTTCGAATCCTCGGCTAGTCGCATTGTTGTATATATATATACTTTTTTTTCAACAAGTCGGCTGTCTCCCACCGAGGCAGGGTGACCCAAAAAGAAAGATAATCCCAAAAAAGAAAATACTTTCATCATCATTCAACACTTTCATCTCACTCATACATAATCACTGTCTTTCCAGAAGCGCTCAGATACTACAGTTTAGAATAGTCCCTCCAAACTGTTACTATCCCAGACCCCTCTTTTAAAGTGCAGGCATTGTACTTCCCATTTCCAGGACTCAAGTCCGGCTAAATCAGTAAACGGTTTCTCTGAATCCCTTCACTAAATATTACCCTGCTCACACTCCAACAGCTCGTCAGATCCCAAAAACCATTCGTCTCCATTCACTCCTATCTAACACTCTCACACACGCTTGTTGGAAGTCCAAGCCGCCTCGCCCACAAAACTTCTTTTACCCCCTCCCTCCAACCATTTCGAGGATGGCCCCTACCCCTCCTTCCTTCCCTTACAGATTTATACACTCAACAACCCCTCTTCAGCCCTCTGACTAATACTTTTAGTAACTCCACACCTCCTCCTAATTTACACTGCTTCCAGCCTCCTCCTCGCTTGAGCATTTACAACCCAAGCTCCACACCCATATAAAAGTGTTGGTACCACTTTACTTTCATATATTCCCTTCTTTGCCTCCATAGATAACGTTTTTTGTCTCCACAGATACCTCAACGCACCACTCACCTTTTTTCATTAATCAATTCTATGGTTAACCTCATCCTTCATAAACCCATCCGCTGACAAGTCAACTCCCAAATATCTGAAAACATTCACTTCTTCCATACTCCCTCTCTCCAATTTTTCTTTATCTAAATCGTTTGATACCCTTATCACCTTCCTCTTATCTTTATTCACTTTCAACTTTCTACCTTTACACACCCTCCCAAACTCGTACACTAACCTTTGCAACTTTTCTTTAGAATCTTCTATAAGCACAGTATCATCAGCAAAAGTAACGGTGTCAACTCCCATTTTGTACTTGATTCCCCATAATTTAATCCCACTCATCTCCCCAACACCCATCTATAAATACATTAAACAACCATGGTGACATCACGCAACCCTGTCTAAGACCTACTTTTACCGGGAAGTAATCTCCCTCTCTCCTACACACCCTAACCTGAGCCTCACTATCCTCATAAAAACTCTTTTCAGCATTCAGTAACTTACTACCTATTCCATACACTTGCAACATCTGCCACATTGCTCCTCTATCCACTCTATCATATGCTTTTTCTAAATCCATAAATGCAATGAAAACTTCCCTACCTTTATGTAAATACTGTTCACATATATGCTTCAATGTAAACACTTGATCTACACATCCCCTACCCACTCTAAATCCTCCTTGTTCATCTGCAATCTTACTCTCTGTCTTACCTCTAATTCTTTCAATAATAACCATGCCATACACTTTACCTGGTATACTCAGTAAACATATTCCCCCTATAATTTTTGCAATCTCTTTTATCCCCCTTCCCTTTATATGAAAGAACTATACATGCTCTCTGCCAATCCTTAGGTACCTTCCCCTCTTTCATACATTTATTAAACAAAAATACCAACCACTCCAACACAATATCTTCCCCTGCTTTTAACATTTCTGTCATGATCTCGTCAGTGCCTGCTGCTTTACCCCCTTTCATTCTACGTAATGCCTCACCCCCTTTCATTCTACGTAATGCCACACTCACATCCTGCTCTTCCTCATTCTTAAAAGATGTTATACCTCCCTGACCAGTGCATGAAATTACCGCCTCCCTTTCTTTACCGACATTTAAAAGTTCCTCAAAATATTCCCGCCATCTACCCAATACCTCCAGCTCCCCATCTACTAACTCCCCTACTCTGTTTTTCACTGACAAATCCATTCGTTCCCTAGGCTTTCTTAACTTGTTTATCTCACTCCAAAACGTTTTCTTATTTTTTGCAAAATTTCTTGACAGAGCCTCTCCCACTCTTTCATCTGCTCTCCTTTTGCACTCTCTCACCACTCTTTTCACCTTTCTTTTACTCTCCATATACTCTATTCTTCTATTAACACTTCTGTTTTGTAAAAACCTCTCATAAGCTAACTTTTTCTCTTTTATCACACCCTTTACTTCATCATTCCACCACTCCCTCCTCTTTCCTCCTGCACCCACCCTCCTATAGCCACAAACTTCTGCCCCACATTCTAATGCTGCATTTTTAAAACTATCCGAACCCTCTTCAACCCCCCCCCCTGCACTATTCATACTTGCACTAGCCCACCTTTCTGCCAAAAGTTGCTTATATCTCACCCTAACTTTCTCCTCCCTTAGTTTGTACACTTTCACCTCTCTCTTACTTGCTGTTGCCATTTTCCTTATGTCCCATCTACCTCTTACTCTAACTGTAGCTACAACTAAATAATGATCCTATTTATCCGTTGCCCCTCTATAAACATGTACATCCTGAAGCCTACCCATCAACCTTTTATCCACCGATACATTTATCTTCTTTTTCATAAAATATGTATTACTTATTTCCAGACCTCTCTCTACACATAGCTCAATTAAAGTCTCCCAATTTGTATTTACTCCTGTCACCCCAAATTTACTTACTACTCGCTCCATAACATTTTTACCTACTTTAGCATTGAGATCCCCAACCACAAGTACTCTCTCACTTGGTTCAAAACTTCCGCACGCACTCTCAGCATTTCCCAAAATCTCTTTTCTCAGGGTGCATAAACACTTACTATAACCCACTTTTCACATCCAACCTTTATTTTACACCACATAATCCGTGAATTGATACATTTATATTCCCTTTTTTCCTGCTATAACTTATCCTTCAACATTATTGCTACTCCTTCTTTAGCTCTAACTCTGTTTGAAACCCTGACCTAATCCCATTTATTTCTCCTCACTGAAACTCTCATACCCCCTTCAGCTTTGTTTCACTTAAGGCCAGGACATCCAGCTCCTTCTCATTCATAACATCCACAATCATCTCTTTCTTATCATTCGCACAACAACCACGCACATTATATATATATATATATATATATATATATATATATATATATATATATATATATATATATATATATATATATATATATATATATCAATAACTACACTGCACTAGCCAGGGTCGAACCCATGATGCTTTGGCCCGCCTCATGATGAGCGAAAACACATGATGCTCTGAACAAGAGCGTTCGAGGTTACAATAATATATATATATATATATATATATATATATATATATATATATATATATATATATATATATATATATATATATATATGCAAAACAACCACTATGAAAAATAGAAGAATTCCAAGCGCTTTCGTGACTACTCACATTATCAAGGAACTAGTGGTTGTTTTGCATATTTTGATATCACCTGTTTACTGTGATCTATTTGCATATATATATATATATATATATATATATATATATATATATATATATATATATATATAGGGAGAGAGAGAGAGAGAGAGACAGAGTGAGAGAGAGAGAGTGAGAGAGAGAGAGAGAAGATGGAAAAACAGCTCAAGACCTTTCGCACAGCTGCAAGACCTTCGTTAGTATATTGGTACGACGAGGTGTTATGGAGATTAATAAGTGAGAGAGTAAAACTTAGACGAGACCGAAATGAAGATGAATGGTAGTTTCTTTCAACCTCCAGCAAAGTTCTTCTTCTCCAGGGACACAAGAACAGCAACCACCTTCACACAACAACTTAGATTCCCTCACAGCAACGCACCCTTAAATATGGGCTGCAATTTTGTGAGAGAAAGTCAGGAGCAGCCTTGAATAGGACGCACTAACACCACTCCTAACAAAGTTGTAATCCTTCCCTTAAACCAAGTTTCATTGAACGTCTGCAAAATACTCGCACTACCTAACACTAGAAACCGTCATCGCATAAAAGATCTGACTAGGACAATACTGTAGAACCCTGACCCAGCCATCCCCTGTGGAGGCTGTGATAAAATATACGAAGGGAAAACAGCAAGAAACTTCGAAGCACATCTCAATGAACACATTAATGCTTTTAGGAACGAAAACTTGAACAACGCCTGCGTACAACACCGGAATTCCTTCAACAATCCAATGAAATTCAACGACGTCCGCCGTGTGGTTAAATAACCTAATTTCCCTAAACGTAAATGCCTTGAATCATCATTAAGAGCTATTTCTAACACAAACATAACAAAGGCAGCATAGTCATCCCTGAAATACAAGCAAGAATTATCCTCAAAAAAATAAACTACGCCATCACATAGCTGTTACTACCACAAGCACTACAACTACTACTACTACTACCACAAGCACTACAACTACTACTACTACCACAAGCACTACAACTACTACTACTACCACAAGCACTACAACTACTACTACTACCACAAGCACTACAACTACTACTACTACCACAAGCACTACAACTACTACTACTACCACAAGCACTACAACTACTACTACTACCACAAGTACTACAACTACTTCTACTACCACAAGCACTACAACTACTTCTACTACCACAAGCACTATAACTACTTCTACTACCACAAACACTACAACTACTACTACTACCACAAGCACTACAACTACTACTACTACCACAAGCACTACAACTACTACTACTACCACAAGCACTACAACTACTACTACTACCACAAGCATTACAACTACTACTACTACCACAAGCATTACAACTACTACTACTACCACAAGCACTATAACTACTACTACTACCACAAGCACTATAACTACTACTACTACCACAAGCACTACAACTACTACTACTACCACAAGCACTACAACTACTTCTACTACCACAAGCACTACAACTACTACTACTACCACAAGCACTACAACTACTACTACTACCACAAGCACTACAACTACTACTACTACCACAAGCACTACAACTACTACTACTACCACAAGCACTATAACTACTACTACTACCACAAGCACTACAACTACTACTACTACCACAAGCACTACAACTACTTCTACTACCACAAGCACTACAACTACTTCTACTACCACAAGCACTACAACTACTACTACTACCACAAGCACTACAACTACTACTACTACCACAAGCATTACAACTACTACTACTACCACAAGCACTACAACTACTACTACTACCACAAGCACTATAACTACTACTACCACAAGCACTACAACTACTACTACAACAAGCACTACAACTACTACTACTACCACAAGCACTACTACTACTAGTACTACCACAAGCACTACAACTACTACTACTACTACCACAAGTACTACAACTACTACTACTACTACCAAAAGCACTACAACTACTACTACTACCACAAGCACTACAACTACTACTACTACCACAAGCACTACAACTACTACTACTACCACAAGCACTACAACTACTACTACTACCACAAGCACTACAACTACTACTACTACCACAAGCACTACAACTACTACTACTACACAAGCACTACAACTACTACTACTACCACAAGCACTACAACTACTACTACTACCACAAGCACTACAACTACTACTACTACCACAAGCACTACAACTACTACTACTACCACAAGCACTACAGCTACTACTACTACCACAAACACTACAACTACTTCTACTACCACAAGCACTACAACTACTACTACTACCTCCAATCATTATATGATGCTGCAAGTCACTTTGAAATCAATATATACCCTCTTTGCCCCTGTATTGTTTGTATCAGCTTAACAAAGCTCATGGAGAGCGAAACGTTGCCACAGTAAAATGTAGCACTAGTTGCATATGTGTCCTTTTACCTAATACAGAATAGAACAGCAGGCCAGGTGCAGTTTCTCTTCTTACTTATTTTCAAACGATCTTATGATACATAACTTGGAAGAGGAGGCGTCATCTGAACACCTTTAAGTCTCCATAAGCACCTTGAAGATCCATGAAACTCCAGGCCGACAATATAATCCTTCTCACAACAGGCAAGGGACTACTCACTCTCCCTACCACTATAAATATTGCTCTCTCTCCTTGATCACTTGCATCTGCTGACGATTTCCTTGACTAGAGGTTGAAATATAGCCAATCATTCGTCCTCGTTCTTAACGCAGTTGCATTTCTCTCTCTAATATATATATAAAATATCCTCCAGAACAAAAGACCATAAGCACAAGAAATTTTCAGTCATGCGCTGAGATTAGAATCGTATGTAACGCCTTCAAAATGCCTACTAAGCCTCATTAAGTGGGCAACTTATGAGAGCAATCACAACTACCTTCACGCTGCTACACAATCATTAATTCACTGAAAGATAGATTAAAAGTCAACACTCCGGTAAGATGTAGGTTTTAACTCAGTCAAAATTTCCGTTTCTACTGTTTTATTGAATAAATAACGTAAAGGCAGTGGTGATTTTCTTAATGGCTCGTCTATAAAAATCTCACGATTTCGAAAATTTAATTGCACAGATGTATAAGTCTGTGTAGTGATTCACAAGCCTTAAGTATTGATACACAAGCCTTAAGTAATGATGCACAAGCCTTAAGTAATGATACACAAGCCTTAAGTAATGATACACAAGCCATGATCAGTGATATATATATAAGACTTTAGTGATACACAAGACACGAGTAGTGGTACAGAAGCCACGAGTAGTGGTACAGAAGCCACGAGTAGTGGTACAGAAGCCACGAGTAGTGGTACAGAAGCCACGAGTAGTGGTACAGAAGCCACGAGTAGTGGTACAGAAGCCACGAGTAGTGGTACAGAAGCCACGAGTAGTGGTACAGAAGCCACGAGTAGTGGTACAGAAGCCACGAGTAGTGATACACAAGATACGATTAGTGATACTCAAGTCACGAGTAGTGATATTCAAGTCACGAGTAGTGATACTCAAGTCACGAGTAGTGATACTCAAGTCACGAGTAGTGGTACTCAAGTCACGAGTAGTGGTACTCAAGTCACGAGTAGTGATACTCAAGTCACGAGTAGTGATACTCAAGTCACGAGTAGTGATACTCAAGTCACGAGTAGTGGTACAAAAGACACAAGTATTGACTTAGAAATTTGAATAGTGATACAAAACATCTGAGTAGTGAAACACAACATCTGAGTAGTGATACACAACATCTGAGTAGTGATACACAACATCCGAGTAGTGATACACAACATCCGAGTAGTGATACCCAACATCTGAGTAGTGATACACAACATCTAAGTAGTGATACACAACATCTGAGTAGTGATACACAACATCTGAGTAGTGATACACAACATCTGAGTAGTGATACACAACATCTGAGTAGTGATACACAACATCTGAGTAGTGATACACAACATCTGAGTAGTGATACACAACATCTGAGTAGTGATACACAACATCTGAGTAGTGATACACAACATCTGAGTAGTGATACACAACATCTGAGTAGTGATACACAACATCTGAGTAGTGATACACAACATCTGAGTAGTGATACACAACATCTGAGTAGTGATACACAACATCTGAGTAGTGATATACAATATCCGAGTAGTGATACACAACATCCGAGTAGTGATACACAACATCCGAGTAGTGATACACAACATCCGAGTAGTGATACACAACATCTGAGTAGTGATACACAACATCTGAGTAGTGATACACAACATCTGAGTAGTGATACACAACATCTGAGTAGTGATACACAACATCTGAATAGTGATACACAACATCTGAATAGTGATACACAAGCCCTGTGTATTTACACCCAAGTCATGAGAAGTGATAAGCAATTCTTGCGTCGCCATAAACAAGTTTTGAGTATTACTACCAAAATTTAAAGTAGAGTTGCACCCTCACTCCAGGAATGAAAACAAAACTAATTCTATGAGTAATTGTAACATGTCCTAATGAGCTACTGAGTAAACATGCAGTTATCTCCAACATCAAGTGATTGTTCGTGACAATTTCTCTTAACAACTGCCTACCTTGTTCGTGAGTCTGTGTGGGAACACTTCAAGGTAAATAGGTTGGTATTAATAGATTGTGTTCCTTCAGAACACAATGATCTCGGTTTAAAATAATAATAATAATAATATTTTTATTACATTGCAAGTTTACATCGAGATT
This sequence comes from Cherax destructor, assembly GCA_009830355.1. Taxonomy (NCBI): domain Eukaryota; kingdom Metazoa; phylum Arthropoda; class Malacostraca; order Decapoda; family Parastacidae; genus Cherax; species Cherax destructor. Next base: position 76,648 of record WNWK01006589.1, on the reverse strand, counting down.
TTGTAATTACAATCATGAACTGAAGTGCAAAGAGAGCCACTAGCATGCCATGGCATTATGGGCAGATTAATCTAATGGCTTATAGACTACTTAATACTAGAGAAGTTGGTTGAGTTTGTTTTAGTTAAACATTAGCTTATTACAGTTAATAAATTTACTCAAATTACAATCTGGGGATATTACATTGTGACAAGTGTTTTGTAGGATGGTTATATCAATAATAAATATTGAAATTATATTATAGGAAAATAACACTGAGCATTGTTGAAAGTAGTTTGCAGTATGAGTATTTAGTTTAGGGTGAGTAGGTGGTTCTTGAGAAGTCTTAAATTGATGTTCAGACCAGGTTATTTTAGTAATTACTGGTAATGAATTCCAGATTTTGGGGCCCTGCATGTGTATAGATTTTTTACACAGTGTGATATGGACACGGGGTATATAAAACAAAGTGATCTGTGTCTTGTGTTATGGTCATGAGTCCTGTTAAAGTTGGTGAGGAGAATTTTGAGCGGAGGGCTTATATTAGAGTGTAGAGTTCTATGTGTGAATGTTCTTTACGGTGAGTAGTTTTAGGCTTTTGAATATTGGTGGAGTATGCTCTCTATAGTGGGAATTTCTTATCATTCTGACTGCAGGCTTTTGGTGGGTTATGAGTGGTCTAAGGTGATTTAATGTTGTTGATCCCCATGCATAAATTCCATAGGTGAGATAAGGGTAGATGAGTGAATGATACAGTGCAAGGAGAGCTGATTGAGGCACATAGTAGCGTATCTTTGATAATATGCCTACTGTCTTTGAGATTTTCTTGGAAATTTGTTGTATGTGTGTTTGGAATTTAAGACTACTGTCAAGGTGGATTCCTAGGAATTTTCCCTCTGTGAGTCTTGTGATGGGTGAACCATTGAGCGTTATGATAAGTGGAACATTTGTAGCTCTGTTTCCAAACTGAATGAAATAGGTCTTGTCAGTATTGAGAGTAAGCTTGTTAGTCGTCATCCAGTTAGATATTTTCTGTAATTCAGCATTAACAGTGTTGGCCAGTATGACTGGGTTTGGGTGAGAGAAGACATATGTAGTGTTATCTGCAAACAATATGGGTTTGAGTAGTTGTGATGCATTCGGTAGGTCATTGATGTAAATGAGGAATAGGAGTGGTCCTAGGACACTTCATTGAGGGACACCGACTGTAATTTGTTGTGTGGAAGAGTTAGCTCCATTTGTGTACACATATTGGCTTCTGTTACTAAGGTATGGCTTTAGGTAGTTGAGTGAGTGCCCTCTTATACCATAGTGTGCTAATTTTGTGAGGAGTAAATCATGGTCGACTGTATCAAAAGCTTTGCGTAAATCAATGAAGATTCCCAGTGGCAATTCTTTCTTCTCAAGTGCGGTGTATATTAGCTCTAGCATGTGTATAATAGCATCATTTGTGCTTTTGTTAGTCCTGAATCCAAACTGACAGGGGTTGAGTACGTTGTGTGAGACGAGGTAGGAATAGATCTGCCTATGAATTAATTTTTCAAAGATTTTAGAGAGCAGAGGTAAGTTAGATATTGGTCTATAATTATACAAGTCTGCTTGATCACCTCCTTTATGGATCGGGGTGACCCTCGCTATTTTGAGAATTGATGGGAAGGTGGAGGCTTCAATGGATTTGTTGATGAGTGTTGCAATAATTGGTGACAGTACCTGAGAAGCTTTTTTGTACATAAAAGGTGGTAAGCTGTTTATGTCTCCCGCCTTGTTTTTAAGGGTGTTGATGATGAGCGAGACTTCTATTGGGTTGGTTGGAGCTAAGAATAGTGTATTCGGGTAGGTGTTGGTAAGGTAGTCTGATGGACGGGTGTTCGAGCTGGGGATTTTACTCGCTAGATTCTTTCCTATGGTGGAGAATAAAACATTAAGTATGTTTGCTGTCTCAGCACTAAGAGGAACTGACAAGGTAGATAGAGACAGAAAATTTCAGAGATGCGACTCAGCAACAAGGGGATACAACTGGAAATTGAAAACTCAGATAAGTTATAAAGATGTTAGGAAGTATTTCTTAAGCATTAGAGTCGTCAGAAAGTGGAGCAATCTAGAGAGTGAATTAGTGGAGATAGCTCTTGGATCACGGAGAGAGCGGACATAGTAGAAACCAGCGAATGGGCAGGGCCAGGGTCTGTGACTCGACCCCTGCAACCACATATAAATTAGGTGAATATTGGTGGGTGACCTGGGGTTTAACGCTTTATGACCCGGTTTCAGGTAACTTCGGGGTGAGCATTGTGAGGGAAAAGATCATTAGATATGAAAGGAAGCCTGAATGATAGTGGCGGCAATATAAGTGGTCTTATACTTGTTCTAAAAGGTGTGTGTGTTGTTACCTTTACGCCCTCCCCCCTCCTTTTTCTACCCTGTGGGAGTTAAAGGACCCTCCTGACGGATGACCTTCACTGGGCTGTGGGAGTTATCAAAGGACCCTCCTGACGGATGACCGTCACTGGGCTGTGGGAGTTATCAAAGGACCCTCCTGACGGATGACCGTCACTGGGCTGTGGGAGTTAACAAAAGACCCTCCTGACGGATGATCGTCTCAGGGCTGTGGGAGTTAACACAGGACCCTCCTGACGGATGATCGTCTCAGGGCTGTGGGAGTTAACAAAGGACCCTCCTGATAGATGACCGTCACTGGGCTCTGGGAGTTAATTAACATGGGACCCTCCTGACAGATGACCGTCACTGGGCTCTGGGAGTTAATTAACATGGGACCCTCCTGACAGATGACCGTCACTGGGCTTTCTGCTCCTATCTAGTCTGAAAGTAAGTACTGAGTTCCCTCTTGGTTATTTGTTATATTGTGTTGATTTTTCATTTAATTTAAACAAGAGTTCTACTCTTGTTTGTTATATTTTGTTGGGGTGTTTGTTTGTTTTAACCGGACCAGATTTGACTTACGTATTTTAACATAATTTTCTTAGTCTCACCATTTCTGTTAAATGCCTTCAGCCTATCATATGAGTGACTAGTTGTTCAGATTTTAATTTAGTTATTTCTTTCCCGGATCAGGCCACCCGACAGGCGAGGCTAGGCGGGTAGCGGGATCTAAGAATAGATCAGAAACGTTCTATCTTGCCTTTTTTGGGGAATTCTGCTGTTCCTCTGAACCAGAGGTGGGGAACCTTTTTCCTGCCAAGTGCCATTTGGATATTTATAGCATCATTCGCGGGCTATACAAAATTATCACCTTTAAAATTAGCCTGCTATATTTGGTCAAACATTTAATTAACTCACGCCTAATGTGATGGCTGGAACTGCTTCTCTTTGGTGAGGCGTTGTGATGTTAGCTGGTATTGATGGTGTTGCTTCTCGCAACTACTTTTCCAGGTTTGCGTCGGTCAGTTTGGAGCGCAGTCGACGCCTTGCGATGGTAAGTTTTGAAAAGAACTGCTGGCAGCAGAAAGTTGTTCCGAACACAGATTCATATTTCAATGCATGTCTCCTCAAAGTGGGAAATTCATCAATGCTTATGTAACGTTTATAGAACTCAAGCAGTGGGAGGTTGTGTATAACTTTCAGCTCATCATCGCATTGCAGCTGAATAATTTCGTGTTGTAGGTTATCAGTCACATCAGCTGGTTCCACATTGACCGGTGTAGCAAAGACGTTGGATTCCATTTGTTTACTTTTCACGTCCTTGAATCTTTCATTAAATGCCTCAGTTATTTTCGCATATTCAGCAGCATATTAAAGTGTTGTAGAGGCCTTTTGTCTTTCCAGAGTTGGGAAATGCACTGTGTTATTCATTCGAGTTGCACTTTTCACAGCACTTGGCATTGCCTGACAAAATGATTTCGAGAGTCTTATACGTCCTGAGGGCCGGACGTTCCCCACCCCAGCTCTCAACCTTGGAAGGATCAATTGATTCTTCTGCGTCCTCATTTAGGGAACTCTGCATTTCCTCTACACATGTAGCAGGTCTCCTGGTTTCTCCAACTGCCGGAAACCAAACTCCATTACTCCCCACCAACAGTTCACTTTGGTGAAATTGGCATTGGTGCTGTCTCGGGCTGAACCAGAAGAGTGATGTCCTCCAGTGACTACCTAGTCTCTTTCTCTATTGGGAAATCATCAGTTGTCTTCAAACGCCCTGCAGCAAATCTCCATCACTTACATCTCCAGCTGAGTACCTTGATTGGCGTCTGTACAACAGTCACCTCCACCAGTCACCACCAAAGTACTACCACCAACTTTTTCTTCCACACTAGGGATTTCTGAGCTACTTGCCAACAACATCGGCAAATCGGAATACCATCTCTCCAACATACTAGCTTTGCCTCATTGTCGTTATTTATATTTATTTTTTTCCATCATTTGCTTCAAATACGGTTAGTTCATGTTTAATTGTTTAATATTTTTTATACATTTTGTTTATTAATATTTTTTTTTATCTTATTCTGTTATTTATTTTAATATGATTTCTCTTCATGAGGAGGAATCGGTCCTTTTAAATACTCTTTGAGGGTGTGAGAGTCCTTCACACCTTCACAAGCATAGTTCTGTTGGGCAAATATTCTCTTAGTGGGATGGATTGTGAAGGACGTGCCTAGTATGGGCCAACAGGCCAGCTGCAGTGTTCCTCCTTTCTAATGTTCTTAAGAATATCGCTGGAGGCGCAAATCAAACAAATAGCCGGAGCAGCCGACGAAAGTCTGGCTAATTGAATGATAGTTTTTCAGGAACCTCAACAAGGAGTCAATCACGACATAAAACATTTGTCAGGCCTATCTTGGAGTATATGATACAGAATGTCAACATGCTGTAAAAAGTGCAATGGTGTGGACAGAGATTAGTCCAGGAGCTAAGGGATATGACCGAAGGAGCTAAACCTGATGGCATTACAGGATAGGACTGGGCATGTTATGGTTACAACGGGTTGACAGGGTGAACAAGACTGTTCGTGAGGCGGGTGTCAGGTACACAAGGACACAGCTAATCATAAACACGGTCACAAGAATGTTAGGAAATTGTTCTTTAGACTTAGAATGGAGAGGAAGTGGAATGACCAAGACAGAGAAGCTGTAGTCAGTATCTATACATAGTGCTAAGAATATGGATAATAGTGCTCAGTCTAAAGAGAGGAAACCCAGTAGCTACCAGAACACAACCAGCAAGCCCAAATATGAGTACACTCAGTCTAGTTGCTCGCTGATGTGAGCTAGCGCACAACCCACCCAGTGATGCATTCATATTACTCTATAAAAAGGATAAGTTAAGCAACACACTAAGACCGTTTCTGCAGATCAAGTCTCGAGGTATGAAATGTATTATATTAAATCTTGTCAGCTTCCATGAGAGCGCTTAAGTTTCAAACTCGCAGCCACAAACCTAATTACTCTCACGGCGCTAAAAGCTTTCAACATTGCATGTCCAGCATCAACCACCCTTCCCTTCTTGCGCCTACTTCTTCCACCACCTCGTCTTGCCCCTTTCCATTTCTCTCCTTGTCCGGATTATTTTTGCCCCCTACTTTCTTATCCCTGCTATGGTTGTCCCTATATAATGTCCTCCTTTCTCATTGCTCCATCTTACTGATCCCTACTGTACATGATGCTACCTTCTGCTCCGTGATCTCCTTCCTATCCACTACAACTGTCTTCCTAGCCTCTACCGTCTGCCATCTACTCTTTGCCCCACACCCCTTAATATCTGTTCTCCTTAATCGTACCTTTATTGTGTCCTAAACTTGCCTCAACCTCAACTTATATTCCGGACATTCATTATTATGTCCTGCACTCCACTCCTCTCTCCTGTTACACTGTCTTTCATCCTAACACTGCCCCAAGATTTTCATCGACTTTACCAACCATACACAGTAATCTTAATTTCTAAAGTGGTAAGCCAGTGGAAGGTCTCGGTAAGATGACCAAAAGTTCCAGTGGCTGGTCATCACATGACCAAGACTCGAGTCAGTAAACACTTGTCATGTTTCCTGAAGAATCTTACCTAACAATGACTTTACCTCTCCCCTGTCTCTTATTATGAAGCTATCCCCCTGCTCCTCGTATCCATTTCCCTACAACCACTCTCCTATTCCCCGCTACTACTTCATCTTCCTCCCACTGTCACTACCACTCATCCTCATATTTATGTAACTTAACCTTCCTAATCCTCATTATTTTTCAGTTAAGCATTAAGAGTATTTACTGTCATGTCAATTGAAACCATCTTCACCTGCATTCTCTCACGCTTCCATAGCATTTGTTTACTTATCTATCTTTCTATATACAGTATATTTGGTATAATCCTTACCAAGGTTTATACCATATATATATAAGTGGGTTATAGTAAGTGTTTATGCACCTGGAGAAGAGAGAAGTGTAGAGGAGAGAGAGAGAGATTTTGGGAAATGTTGAGTGAGTGTGTGGGGAGTTTTGAACCAAGTGAGAGAGTAATTGTGGTTGTGGATCTTAATTCTAAAGTGGGTAAAAATGTTGTGGATGGAGTAGTAGGTAAATTTGGGGTGCCAGGGGTAAATGTAAATGGGGAACTGTTAATAGAGCTATGTGTAGAAAGAGGTTTGGTAATAAGTAATATATATTTTATGAAAAAGAAGATAAATAAGTATACAAGGTATGATATAGCACGTAATGAAAGTAGTTTGTTGGATTATGTATTGGTGGATAAAAGGTTGATGGGTAGGCTTCAGGATGTACATGTTTATAGAGGGGCAACGGATATATCGGATCATTATTTAGTTGTAGCTACAGTTAGAGTAAAAGGTAGATGGGACAAAAATAAAATGGCAACAGCAAGTAAGAGAGAGGTAAAAGTGTATAAACTAAGGGAGGAGGAAGTTAGGGTGAGATATAAGCAACTATTGGCAGAAAGGTGGGCTAGTGCAAGTATGAGTAGTGGGGGGGTTGAACAGAGTTGGGATAGTTTTAAAAATGCAGTATTAGAATGTGGGGCAGATGTTTGTGGCTATAGGAGGGTGGGTGCAGGAGGAAAGAGGAGTGAGTGGTGGAATGAAGAAGTAAAGGGTGTGATAAAAGAGAAAAATGTAGCTTATGAGAGGTTTTTAAAAAACAGAAGTGTTAATAGAAGAGCAGATTATATGGAGAGTAAAAGAAAGGTGAAGAGAGTGATGAGAGAGTGCAAAAGGAGAGCAGATGAAAGAGTGGGAGATTCTCTGTCAACAAATTTTACTGAAAACATGAAAAAAATTTTGAGTGAGATAAACACGTTAAGAAAGCCTTGGGAACGAATGGATTTGGCAGTTAAAAACAGTGTAGGGGAGTTAGTAGATGGGGAGCTGGAGGTATTGGGTAGATGGCGGGAATATTTTGAGGAACTTTTAAATGTCGATGAAAAAAGGGAGGCAGTAATTTCATGCACTGGCCAGGGAGGTATAACATCGTTTAGGAGTGAAGAAGAGCAGGATGTGAGTGTGGGGAAGGTGCGTGAGGCATTACGTAGAATGAAAGGGGGTAAAGCAGCTGAAACTGGCGGGATCATGACAAAAATGTTAAAAGCAGGGGGATATATAGTGCTGGAGTGGTTGGTATTTTTGTTTAATAAATGTATGAAAGAGGGGAAGGTAACTAGGGATTGGCAGAGAGCATGTATAGTTCCTTTATATAAAGGGAAGGGGGATAAAAGAGATTGTAAGAATTATAGGGGAATAAGTTTACTGATTATACCAGGTAAAGTGTATGGCAGGGTTATTATTGAAAGAATTACAGGTAAGACAGAGAGTAGGATTGCAGATGAGCAAGGAGGCTTTAGAGTGGGTAGGGGATGTGTAGATCAAGTGTTTACAGTGAAGCATATATGTGAACAGTATTTAGATAAAGGTAGAGAAGTTTTCATTGCATTTATGGATTTAGAAAAGGCATATGATAGTGGATAGGGGAGCAATGTGGCAAATGTTGCAAGTGTATGGATTAGGTAGTAAGTTACGAAGGCTGTAAAGAGTTTTTATGATGATAGTGAGGCTCAGGTTTGGGTGTGTAGGAGAGAGGGAGATTACTTCCCGGTAAAAGTAGGTCATAGACAGGGATGTGTAATGTCACCATGGTTGTTTAATATATTTATATATGGGGTTGTAAAAGAAGTAAATGCTAGGGTGTTGGGGAGAGGGGTGGGATTAAATTATGGAGAATTAAATGCAAAATGGGAGTTGACACAGTTACTTTTTGCTGATGATACTGTGCTTATGGGAGATTCTAAAGAAAAGTTGCAAAGGCTAGTGGACGAGTTTGGGAGAGTGTGTAAAGGTAGAAAGTTAAAAGTGAACATAGATAAGAGTAAGGTGATGAGAGTATCAAACGATTTAAATAAAGAAAAATTGGATATCACATTGGAGAGAGGGATAATGGAAGAGGTAAATGTTTTCAGATATTTGGGAGTTGACGTGTCAGCGGATGCGTTTATGAAGGATGAGGTTTACCATAGACTTGATGAAGGAAAAAAGGTGAGTGGTGCGTTGAGGTATCTGTGGAGACAAAAACCGTTATCCATGGAGGCAAAGAAGGGAATGTACGAAAGTATAGTGGTACCAACACTCTTATATGGGTGTGAAGGATGGGTTGCAAATGCTGCAGCGAGGAGGAGGTTGGAGGCAGTGGAGATGTCCTGTCTAAGGGCAATGTTGTGTGGTGTATATGTATATGTATATATATATATATATATATATATATATATATATATATATATATATATATATATATATATATATATTTTTTTTTTTTTCCAACAAGTCGGCCGTCTCCCACCGAGGCAGGGTGACCCAAAAAGAAAGAAAATCCCGAAAAAGAAAATACTTTCATCATCGTTCAACACTTTCACCACACTCATACATAATCACTGTCTTTGCAGAGGCGCTCAGATAAGACAGATGAGAATAGTCCCTCCCAGCTGTCACCATTCCAGACCCCTCCTTTAAAGTCCAGGCATTGTACTTCCCATTTCCAGGACTCAAGTCCAACTAAATCAATTAACTGGTTTCCCTGAATCCCTTCACACAATGTTACCCTGCTCACACTCCAACAGATCGTCATGTCCCAAAAACCATTCGTCTCCATTCACTCCTATCTAACACGCTCACACATGCTTGCTGGAAGTCCAAGCCCCTCGCTCACAAAACCTCCTTTACCCCTACCCTCCAACCTTTTCTAGGACGACCCCTACCCCGCCTTCCTTCCCCTACAGATTTATACGCTCTCCAAGTCATTCTACTTTGATCCATTCTCTCTAAATGACCAAACCACCTCAACAACCCCTCTTCAGCCCTCTGACAAATACTTTTAGTAACTCCACACCTTCTACTAATTTCCACATTCCGAATTTTCTGCATAATATTTACACCACACATTGCCCTTAGACAGGACATCTCCATTGCCTCCAGCCTCCTCCTCGCTGCAGCATTTGCAACCCATGCTTCACACCCATATAAGAGTGTTGGTACCACTATACTTTCGTACATTCCCTTCTTTGCCTCCATGGATAACGTTTTTTGTCTCCACAGATACCTCAATGCACAGATCACCTTTTTTCCTTCATCAATTCTATGGTTAACCTCATCCTTCATAAACCCATCCGCTGACACGTCAACTCCCAAATATCTGAACACATTTACTTCTTCCATAATCCCTCTCTCCAATGTGATATTCAATTTTTCTTTATTTAAATCGTTTGATACCCTCATCACCTTACTCTTATCTATGTTCACTTTTAACTTTCTACCTTTACACACTCTCCCAAACTCGTCCACTAGCCTTTGCAACTTTTCTTTAGAATCTCCCATAAGCACAGTATCATCAGCAAAAAGTAACTGTGTCAACTCCCATTTTGCATTTAATTCTCCATAATTTAATCCCACCCCTCTCCACAACACCCTAGCTAGCATTTACTTCTTTTACAACCCCATCTATAAATATATTAAACAACCATGGTGACATTACACATCCCTGTCTAAGACCTACTTTTACCGGGAAGTAATCTCCCTCTCTCCTACACACCCTAACCTGAGCCTCACTATCCTCATAAAAACTCTTTACAGCCTTCAGTAACTTACTACCTATTCCATACACTTGCAACATTTGCCACATTGCTCCCCTATCCACTCTATCATATGCCTTTTCTAAATCCATAAATGCAATAAAAATTTCTCTACCTTTATCTAAATACTGTTCACATATATGCTTCACTGTAAACACTTGATCTACACATCCCCTACCCACTCTAAAGCCTTCTTGCTCATCTGCAATCCTACTTTCTGTCTTACCTCTAATTCTTTCAATAATAACCCTGCCATACACTTTACCTGGTATACTCAGTAAACTTATTCCCTAAAATTTTTTACAATCTCTTTTATCCCTTCCCTTTATATAAAGGAACTATACATGCTCTCTGCCAATCCCTAGGTACCTTCCCCTCTTTCATACATTTATTAAACAAAAATACCAACCACTCCAGCACTATATCCCCCCCTGCTTTTAACATTTCTGTCATGATTCCGTCAATTCCAGCTGCTTTACCCCCTTTCATTCTACGTAATGCCTCACGCACCTTCCCCACACTCACATCCTGCTCTTCTTCACTCCTAAACGATGTTGTACCTCCCTGGGTGGTTGCTGTCTACCAACCTGGTCAATTAGCAAGAACGCATCTAAAATTAAGTCCTTTCTAAAATTTTCTCTTATACGTTTAAATATATATTTTTTTCATTTATGTTAATGTAAGAATTTATAATTTTGTACCAAGAGAAACTTTGAAAACCTACCTAACCCTATTATAACAAGCGCAATTTAATTTACCCTAACCCAACTAAATATATTTTAGATACGTTAACATAAATTTAATAATAAACAAACACAATGAAATATATTTTTTCGTTATGTTCAGAATGATTTTGGCGAAATTATTGCATACACAAATTTTCACTTGTCTTATATGGCAAGGTGAGCGTTGCTATTTAAGCCAAAATTGCAAGTTTTACCTAATCGGCACGACATATATATAATATATATATATATATATATATATATATATATATATATATATATATATATATATATATATATATATATATTCACAAACGAGCAAAATTATTTACAAACATTATGTCTCAGTGCACATCAAAATTCGAAGCTGCACTCTTTGTATCATAATACACAGTATGTGTACACAGTATGTGTACTATGATACAATCAATTACCAAAACTTCAACGACTTCATTAACCACCACAACATAAACCCAAAATGCTATCAACCACAGCGCTACACACCAACAATGTCAACCACTACATAATCAACCACTACAACAACTTCATCAGTTACAATATCAAACCCTCAGGATCAACTACCACAATATAATTCACCATAACCCCATCAATCACTTCATCATCAACCAGCAATATATCATCCACTATAACATCAGCCACCACGACATTAACCACCACATCAACCAAAACTTCAACCATTACAACATCAACCATTTCATCATCCAAAACATCAGCCACTACATCGGACACCCCAACATCAACCTACACAACATCAACCACAATGTAAACCAACATATCAACCAACACACCATCAATCCAACCACCATCAACCCAACCACCATCAACCCAACCACCATCAACCCAACCACCATAAACCCACCCACCATCAACCTACATACCAATCAACCCACCCACCAGCAACCCACTCACCATAACCAACACACCATCAACCAACCCACCACCAATCCACCCAACATCAACATAACCACCATAACCCACTCACCATCAACCAACCCACCATCAGCCAACCCACCATCAACCCACTCACCATCAACCCACCCACAATCAACAAACCTACCATCAACCCATCACCGTAAACTCACCCACCGTCAACAACCCACCCTCAACTCACCCATCATCAACAACCCACCCTCAACCCGCCCACAATCAACCCACCCACAATCAACCCACCTACAATCAACCCACTCACCATCAACCAACCCATTATGAACCAATTCACCATCAACCAACTCACCATTAGCTCACCACCATCAACCCACCACCAACAACCCACTCACAATCAACACACCCACCATCAACCCCCAACCATCAACAAATCATCAACATACCCATCATCAATCCACCACCATCAACCAATTAACATCAACCCACCACCATCAACCCATCATAATCAACACAACATTTTCAAGCCACCCCATCCCACCACCATCAACCAGCCCACCAGCAACCAGCCACCATCAACTCACCATCAGCCCACCCATCATAAACCCACCACCATCAATCCACCCACCATTAACCACCCACCATTAACCCACCCACCGTCAACCCACCTAACATCAACCCACCCACCATCAAACAACTCACCGTCAACCCACCACTATCAACCCACGCACCATCAAACCACCCACCAATAACCCACCCACCACCAGCCATCAATTCACCATCAACCCATCACCATTAACCCACCATCAATTCACCACCATCAACCCACCATCATCCCACCACCATCATCCCACCATCAACCCACTCACCATCAACCCACCACAATCCCACTACCATAAACCCACCACTATCCCACCACCATCAACCCACTCACCATCAATTCACCATAATCCCACCCCATCAACCCACCCACCATCAACCCACCCACCATCAACCCACCCACCATCAACCCACCCACACAACACTGCTGTATCATTCATCTTCTCGTTCACAAAATATATGAATGAGGCTGAGAGGAAGAAAGCCATCAAGACCAATATTACCTCATAAATTGTGTCTGTCTGCCCACCTGCCCCATGCCACACACACACACACACACACACACACACACACACACACACACACACACACACACACGCAAACGCACGCACACACACACACACACACACACACACACACAGCACACACACACACACACACGCACACACGCACACACACACACACCACGCCCCCGGTGGCCTAGTGGGTAAAGCTCTTGCTTTACGCACGGAGGGGCCGGGTTCAATTCCCGGTGGGGCAGAAACATTTCGAAGTGTTTCCTTACATGCACATACACACACACATATACAACAGGCCTAGTGTCTAATTGACATGTGCCTAGGACAAAATGGTAACTAACACACACACACACACACACACACACGCACACACACACGTCCTACGAGGAGAGGTTAAGGGAAATCGACCTGACGACACTGGAGGACAGGAGAGATAGGGGGGACATGATAACAACATATAAGATACTGAGAGGAATTGATAAAGTGGACAGAGACAGAATGTTCCAGAGATGGGACACAGCAACAAGGGGTCTCAGTTGGAAGTTGAAGACTCAGATGAATCACAGAGATGTTAGGAAGTATTTCTTCAGTCACAGAGTGGTCGGGAAGTGGAATAGTTTAGGAAGTGATGTAATGGAGGCAGGCTCCATACACAGCTTTAAGAAGAGGTATGATAAAGCTCATGGCGCAGGGAGAGTGACCCAGTAGCGGCCAGTGAAGAGGCGGGGCCAGGAGCTATGACTCGACCCCTGCAACCACAACTAGGTGAGTACACACACACACACAAACACACACACACACACACACACACACACACACGCGCGCACACGCATACAAACACACACATACACACACACATACACACACATTTCTGATACAGAGTAGTCAGGAAGTGGAATAGTCTAGAGAAAGATATAGTGGAGGCAGGAACCATACATAGTTTTAAGACGAGGTATGATAAAGCTCATGGAGCAGGGAGAGCAGAGACCCAGTAGCGGACAGCGAAGAGGCGGGGCCAGGAGCTGAGTCTCGACCCTTGCAACCACAATTAGGTGGGTACAATTAGGTGAGTACACACACACACACACACACACACACAGAGGCCCATACTGGAGTATGCAGCACTAATTTGGAACCCACACCTGGTCAAGCGCGTCAAGAAATTAGAGAGAGTGGATAAGCTTGCAACAAGACTAGTTACAGAGCTAAGGGGAATGTCCTCCGAAGAAAGGTTAAGGGAAATCGGCCTGACAACACTGGAGGACAGGAAGGTTAGGGGAGACATGATAAGGACATACAAAATACTGCGAGGAATAGATAAGGTGGACAGAGACAGGATGTTCCAGAGATGGGACACAGAAACAAGGGGTCACAATTGGAAGTTGAAGACTCAGACTAGTCAAAGGGATGTTAGGAAGTATTTCTTCAGTCATAGAGTTGTCAGGAAGTGGAATAGTCTGGCAAGTGATGTAGTGGAGGCAGGAACCATACATTGTTTTAAGACGAGGTATGATGAAGCTCATGGAGCAGGGAGAGAGAGGACCTAGTAACGGTCAGTGAAGAGACGGGGCCAGGAGCTGAGTCTCGACTCCTGTAACCACAAATAGGTGAGTACACAAACACCACGAGAGGCAATGACGGATATGAGCAGGAGAACAGACTCAGGTGGAAGAGCAAACACAACCTCCTCCAGAACCACCCACAGAAGGACTCCAACCACGGCAACCCCAATGCAACCAAACATTCTAAACCAAAACCCACACACTGTACTTTCTGCCCCCACACCCCTCATCACAAACCCCACCCCCACAGCAACCCCCCATAGGTCCCTGCCAGAGCTCCCGCTTCCCCATCCCCACCATTCTCCCCAGACCACAGTTTTAAAAATGAAGTTGAAGGTTTGGTATACGAACGCAGATGGGAATAAAAAATAAATGTGAGGAGTGGCATGAAAGAATTAAGGAGACGTCCCCAGACAGCATAGCACTCACAGAAACGAAACTCACTGGGACGATAACAGACGCAATCTTCCCATCTGCATATCAGATCCTGAGGAAAGATAGAACGAGCAAAGGGGGAGGAGGAGTTGCACTGCTCATTAAAAACCGATGGGGATTTTAGGAAATGGAAGGAATGGACGAAATTGGCGAAAGGGATTACATAAAAGGAACAATTCAGTCTGTGGGACATAAGGTAATCATTGCAGTGATGCACAACCCACCACTGAACTGCGGGAGGCCAAGAGAGAAATATGAGAAAACAACAGAACAATGGTGGACACACTGGCTGAGGTGGCCAGAAGAGCTCACACGAGTAGAGCAAAGTTACTGGTTATGGGCGATTTCAATCACAAGGAGATTGATTGGGAAAACCTGGAGCCACAAGTGGGTCCCAAAACATAGAGAGCCGAGATGATGGTTGTGGTACTTGAAAACCTCATGCATCAACATGTTAGGGACACTACCAGAGAGAGTGGGGAGGATGAACCAGCAATACCGGAACTCGTGTTCACCCTGAGTAAGTCGGACATTGAGGACATCACATATGAAATGCCCCTTGAAGGTAATGATCACGTGGTTCTGAGGTTTGAATACATAGTTACAAATGGGGACTACGCAAGTATGAGGAACTTCCTGCAGGAGGTTCAGTGGGAAAGAGAATTGGTAGGAAAGTCAGTAAACAAATGAACTACGTAACAACAAATTGCATTGAGGCAGAGGAAAGGTTTGTTCCCAAGGGCAACAGAAATAATGGGAAGACCAGAACGCGCCATTGGTTTACACGAAGGTGTAGGGAGGCAAAAACTAAGTGCACTAGAGAATGGAAAAAGTATAGAAGATAAAAGACCCAGGAAAATAAATAGATTAGTCGAAAAGCCAGAAACGAGTATGCGCAGATAAGGAGGGGAACCCGGCGACAGTACGAATAGGACATAGCATCGAAAGTCAAGTCTGACCCGAAGCTGTTGCAAAGTCATATCAGGAGGAAGACAACAGTCAATGACCAGGTAATCAAGCTGAGGAAGGAAGGGGGGGGAGGGGGAGTTCACAAGAAACGACCAAGAAGTATGCGAGAAACTCATCATGAGATTTAAAGACAGAAAGGTTTCCGGGAAGAAAGAACAGTATCGTACACCAACAAGGTATTACCACCAAGATGATGGTTGTGTATAAAATACACAACCGAGGAGGAGGTGAAGAAGCTGCTAAGTGAAATTGATACCTCAAAGGCGGTGCGACCGGACATCTCTCCGTGGGTCCTTAGAGAGGGAGCAGAGACGCTGTGTGTGCCACTAACATCAGTTTCAACACATCCACTGAAACTGGGCAACTACCTGAGGTATGGAAGACGGCAAATGTAGTTCCCATTTTTAAGAAAGGAGACAGACACGAGGCATTAAACTACAGACCAGTGTCACTGACGTGTATAGAATACAAAAGCCATGGAGAAGATTATCAAGAGTTTTGGAGCAGCTAGAATGGAACAAGCTTATAAACGACAACCAGCACGGATTTAATAAAAGAAAATCCTGTCTCACAAACCTAATGGAGTTTTATGACAAGAAAACGGAAGAAAGACACGAGAGAGATGGGTGGGTAGATTACATTTTCTTGGACTGCGAGAAGACCTTCGACACAGATCCTCACAAGAGATTAGTGCAAAAAGCTAGAGGATCAAGGATCAGGCACGCATAACAGGAATTGGTATGACAATACCTGACAGGGAGGCAACAACGAGTCATGGTACGTGACGAGGTGTCACAGTGGGCACTTGTAACGAGCGGGGTACCACAGGGGTCAGTCCTTGGACCAGTGCTATTTTTTATATATGTGAATGACATGACGGAAGGGACAGACTCAG
>WNWK01006589.1:15000-57500 GCA_009830355.1 Cherax destructor | reverse complement strand
CCAACTGCTGCACATGTGTCTTACTCTCCAACTGCTGCACATGTATCTTACTCTCCAACTGCTGCACATGTGTCTTACTCTTCAACTGCTGCACATGTGTCTTACTCTTCAACTGCTGCACATGTGTCTTACTCTCCAACTACTGCACATGTCTTACTCTTCAACTGCTGCACATGTGTCTTACTCTTCAACTGCTGCACATGTGTCTTACTCTCCAACTGCTGCACATGTGTCTTACTCTCCAACTGCTGCACATATGTCTTACTCTCCAACTGCTGCACATGTCTTACTCTTCAACTGATGCACATGTCTTACTCTTCAACTGATGCACATGTCTTACTCTTCAACTGCTGCACATGTGTCTTACTGTCCAACTGCTGCACATGTCTTACTCTTCAACTGCTGCACGTCTTACTCTTCAACTGCTGCACATGTGTATTACTTTCTAACTGTTGCACATGTGTCTTACTGTCCAACTGCTGCACATGTGTCTTACTGTCCAACTGCTGCACATGTGTCTTACTCGACAACTGCTGCACATGTCTTACTCTTCAACTGCTGCACGTGTCTTACTGTCCAACTGCTGCACATGTGTCTTACTCTCCAACTGCTGCACATGTCTTACTCTTCAACTGCTGCACATGTCTTACTCTTCAACTGCTGCACATGTGTCTTACTGTCCAACTGCTGCACATGTGTCTTACTGTCCAACTGCTGCACGTGTCTTACTGTCCATCTGCTGCACATGTGTCTTACTGTCCAACTGCTGCACGTGTCTTACTGTCCAACTGCTGCACATGTGTCTTACTGTCCAACTGCTGCACATGTGTCTTACTGTCCAACTGCTGCACATGTGTCTTACTGTCCAACTGCTGCACATGTGTCTTACTGTCCAACTGCTGCACATGTGTCTTACTGTCCAACTGCTGCACATGTGTCTTACTGTCCAACTGCTGCACATGTGTCTTACTGTCCAACTGCTGCACATGTGTCTTACTGTCCAACTGCTGCACGTGTGTCTTACTGTCCAACTGCTGCACGTGTGTCTTACTGTACAACTGCTGCACGTGTGTCTTACTGTCCAACTGCTGCATGTGTGTCTTACTGTCCAACTGCTGCACGTGTCTTACTGTCCAACTGCTGCACATGTGTCTTACTGTCCAACTGCTGCACGTGTCTTACTGTCCAACTGCTGCACATGTGTCTTACTGTCCAACTGCTGCACATGTGTCTTACTGTCCAACTGCTGCACATGTGTCTTACTGTCCAACTGCTGCACATGTGTCTTACTGTCCAACTGCTGCACATGTGTCTTACTGTCCAACTGCTGCACGTGTGTCTTACTGTCCAACTGCTGCACGTGTGTCTTACTGTACAACTGCTGCACGTGTGTCTTACTGTCCAACTGCTGCATGTGTGTCTTACTGTCCAACTGCTGCACGTGTCTTACTGTCCAACTGCTGCACATGTGTCTTACTGTCCAACTGCTGCACGTGTCTTACTGTCCAACTGCTGCACATGTGTCTTACTGTCCAACTGCTGCACATGTGTCTTACTGTCCAACTGCTGCACATGTGTCTTACTGTCCAACTGCTGCACATGTGTCTTACTGTCCAACTGCTGCACATGTGTCTTACTCTTCAACTGCTGCACATATGTCTTACTCTCCAACTGCTGCACATGTGTCTTACTGTCCAACTGCTGCACATGTGTCTTACTGTCCAACTGCTGCACATGTCTTACTCTTCAACTGCTGCACATGTGTCTTACTGTCCAACTGCTGCACATGTGTCTTACTGTCCAACTGCTGCACGTGTCTTACTCTCCAACTGCTGCACATGTGTCTTACTGTCCAACTGCTGCACATGTGTCTTACTCTCCAACTGCTGCACATGTGTCTTACTCTCCAACTGCTGCACATGTGTCTATCATATACTATTTTCATTCAATGAAGAAAATCATTATTTAACCTAGAAAAATCACCTAACCTAACATAGAAACCTAACATAACCTAACATAGAAACCTCACCTAACCTAACCTAACATAGAAACCTCACCTAGCCTAACCTAAACTAACCTATTCTAACATAGAAACCTCAATTAGCTTAACCTAACCTAACATAGAAACCTCACCTAACCTATCCTAACATAGAAACCTCACATAGCCTAACCTAACCTAACTTAGAAACCTCACCTAGCCTAACCTAACCTAACATAGAAACCTAACCTAACCTAACATAGAAACCTCACCTAGCCTAACCTAATCTAAACTAACCTAACATAGAGACCTCGCCTATCCTAACCTAACCTAACATAGAAACCTCACCTAGCCTAACCTAACCTAACAATTAAACCTCACCATGCCTAACCTAACCTAAATTAACCTAACTTAGAAACTTCACCTAGCCTAACCTAACCTAACATAGAAAACTCATCTAGCATAACCTAACCTAACCTAAACTAACCTAACATAGAAACCTCCCCTAGCCTAAACTAACCTAACATAGCAACCTCACCTTGCCTAAACTAACCTAAACCTAACATAGAAAGTGAGACAGTGAGTAGAAAGAGAACATGGCCAATCACAACAAGAAACGGCTACACAAACTGAGAAAGAGATGGCCTAGCCTAACCTAACCTAACCTAAACTAACCTAACATAAAAATCTCTCACCCAGCCTAACCTAACCTAAACTAACCTAACATAAAAATCTCTCACCCAGCCTAGCCTAACCTAGCCTACCTTGAACTAACGAAATTTTTTAAGTAAATTCTGCAAAATATATCAAAGGTCACATCAAAGGTTACATATTTTTTCGTTATGTTAAAATTGAATTCCGCAGTTACATAAAATAAAAAAAAATCGCTCTGCTTAAAACGCCTTGGCATTTTAAGCCCAACACTTCGGCTCCACATGAAAAATAGTATTAATTTTAATATTAATATTAATTTAGGGTTATATAAATTCGAGGTCTTATTAATAGAATTTGTGAAGAATGTAAGTTGTGCCTGACGAGTCATTCATAAAAAATATACAAAAATGTTTTTTACATTACATGTGACCTTATTATAGTTACACTACACTCCCACTCCCAGCGTGTTGAGTCACGTCATATGTGAGGTTATTTCTCAGCATTATAAGTCTTCTGTTGTCCATTATTTCTACCATAGATCCTTGATTATATGAGAAATCACGATAGCTCTTGGAAATGCACTATTTTTACACAGTGGTTAATGTGTGTGTTTTGTGTACGTGTGTGTATGTGTGTGTGTGTATGTGTATGTGTATGTGTGTGTGTGTGTGTGTGTGTGCTCACCTAGTTGTACTCACTTAGTTGTGGTTGGAGGGGTCGAGTCACAGCTCCATGCCCCGCCTCTTCACTGACCGCTACTAGGTCCTCTTTCTCCTAGCTCCATGAGCTTTATCATACCTCGTCTCAAAGTTATGTATGGATCTTGCCTCCACTACCTCACTTTCCAGACTATTCCACTTCCTGACTACTCTATGACTGAAGAAATACTACCTAACATCCCTTTGACTCATCTGAGCCTTCAACTTCCAATTGTGATCCCTTGTTTCTGTGTCCCATCTCTGGAATATCCTGTCACTGTCCACCTTATCTATTACTCGCAATATTTTGTATGTCGTTATCATGTCTTTCCTAACCCTCCTGTCCTCCAGTGTTGTCAGGCCGATTTATCTTAACCTTTCTTAGTAGGACAATTCCCTTAGCTCTGGAACTAGTCTTGTTGCAAACCTTTGCACTTTCTCTAATTTTTTGACTTGCTTTTCCAGGCGTGAGTTCCAAACTGCTGCTACATACTCCAGTATGGGCCTGACGTACACGGTGTACAGTGTCTTGAACGATTCCCTGCTGAGGTATCGGAGCGCTATTCTCAGGTTTGTCAGTCGCCCATATGCTGCAGCAGTTATCTGGTTGATGTGTGCTTCCGGAGACGTGCTCGGTGTTTTACTCACTCGGTGTTTTACTCACCTCTCCTTGAGTGAGGTTTGCAGGCTTTTGCCACCTAGCCTATACTCTGTCTGCAGTCTTCTTTGTCCTTCCCCTATCTTCATGAATTTGCATTTGTTTGTGTGTGCGTGTGTGTGTGTGTACGTGTGTGTGTGTACTCACCTATTTGTACTCACCTATTTGTGGTTGCAGGTGTCGATTCATAGCTCCTGGCCCCGCCTCTTCACTGATTGCTACTAGGTCCTCTCTCTCCCTGCTCCATGAGCTTTATCAAACCTCGTCTTAAAACTATGTATAGTTCCTGCCTCCACTACGTCGCTTTCTAGGCTATTCCACTTCCTGAAAACTCTATGACTGAAGAAATACTTCCTAACATCCCTTTGACTCATAGGAGTCTTCAACTTCCAATTGTGACTCCTTGTTTCTGTGTCCCCTCTCTGGAACATCTTGTCTCTGTCCACCTTATCTATTCCTCGCAGTATTTTATATGTCGTTATCATGTCTCCCCTAACCCTCCTGTCCTCTAGTGTCGTCAGGCCGATTTCCCTTAACCTTTCTTCGTAGGACAATCCCCTTAGCTCTGGGACTAGTCTTGGTGCAAACCTCTGCACTTTCTCTAATTTCTTGACGTGCTTGACCAGGTGTGGGTTCCAAACTGGTGCTGCATACTCCAGTATGGGCCTGACGTATATGGTGTACAGTCTTTTCAATGATTCCTTAGTGAGGTATTGGAACGCTATTCTTAGGTTTGCCCGCCGCCCGTATGCTGCAGCAGTTATCTGATTGCTGTGTGCCTCAGGAGATGTGCTCGGTATTATACCCACCCTAAGATCTTTTTCCTTGAGTGAGGTTTGCAGTCTTTGGCCACCTAGACTATACTCTGTCTGCGGTCTTCTTTGCCCTTCCCCGATCTTCATGACTTTACATTTGGCAGGGTTAAATTCAAGGAGCCAGTTACTGGACCAGGTTTGTAGCCTGTCCAGGTGTCTTTGTAGTCCTGCCTGATCCTCGACTGATTTAATTCTTATCATTAACTTCACATCATCTGCAAACTGGGACACTTCTGAGTCTATCCCTTCCGTTATGTCATTCACATATACCAAAAACAGTACAGGTCCTAGGACTGACCCTTGTGGAACCCCACTCGTCACAGGTGCCCACTCTGACATGTGTGTGTGTATTTGTGTGCGTGTGTGTATAAGTAAATCCAACTGTACTATGTCTTGTTTGTCCTGTTGCAAAATAATTGAAACGTAAACTGGATAACATGAAAACCAACGGACTTTTAGACACTGCTGCTTGGTATACCACAGCACATTTTCTCTTCTTTATGGAATATTGCTGCACACTAACAGCACCTTTCAAGTAAGGTGAAATTGCTGACCTAGAAAATGTCTAGAGAACCTTCACGGCACGCATAACTGCGATAAACCACCTCAATTACTGGGAACGCTTGAAGTTCCTAAACCTGTACTCCCTAGAACGAAGGCGGGAGAGATACATTATTATATACACTTGGAAAATCCTAGAGGGATTTGGACCAAACTTGCACACGAGTCACTCCCTACGAAAGCAAAAGACTCGGCAGACGATGCAACATCCCCCAATGAAAAGCAGGGGTGCCACTAGCACGTTGAGAGACAACACAGTACGTGTCAGGGGCCCAAGACTGTTCAACTGCCTCCCAGCAAACATAAGGGGAATTACCAATAGACCCCTGACTCTCTTCAAGCAGGCACTGGACAGGCACCTAAAGTCGGTACCTGACAAGCCAGGCTGTGGTTCGTACGTTGGACTGCGTGCGGCCAGCAGAAACAGCCTGGTTGATCAGGCCCTGATCCACCATGAGGCCTGGTCACAGACCGGGCCGCGGGGGCGTTGACCCCCGGAACTCTCTCCAGGTAAACTCCAGGTATGGCATCTACAAGATAGAATAACTCATAGCAGGGGATGTATCTCAGCAGGTGCTACCTGTGTACAGTGACATATTTGGCAACTTTCACATATATACGAACGTTGATGAATATCACAATTTCCTCAGTCATTTCGTTATCAGTGAATGATGGGGCATTTGTATTGAGCGTCAGGATTCCTTGCTCCTGGTGTTTCGTCTTGTTACTGAGGCAGATGAATTTGGTATAGAATTCCACCTAAATCTATAAGTACTGTGAAGTATTTATGCTAAGAAAATCACAGTTGAGGAACCATCCTTATCATTATTTTCATTATATCACAGTTTCCGTCCTCTACCACCAGTCTGAGTGATAGCAAGAACAACAGTAGTGGTAGCATAGCCAAAAGGATTGGTAGGAGAGGCAGCGGGAGTTGTATCAGAGGCAGCAGGGGTGGTAGGAGGGGCAGCAAGGGTCGTAACAGAGGTAGAAACAGACCGCCTTGTGGTAGGCCTGTGAGCAGCAATTCCATCGGATGTCCCAGCTTGCTCTCTTGAATCACTCGTGTGAATTTGAGAAATAGTGTTTATCGTTTTCACTATCAAACATTTCCTCTGTTTTCTTCATGCTGAGACTAAGGCAGCTGATGTTGAAGATTCCACAAGGCTGTGAGAGAGCTGTCTATGTAGCACGAACAGCACGTGCATGCATCTCTAGCCTCACATGCAGCACGTGCATAAATCACTAACCTCACATACAGCACGTACATACATCGCGAACCTCACATATAGCACGTACATACATCGCTAACTTCATACATCACGTACGTGCATCACTAACCTCACATACATCACGTACGTGCATCACTAACCTCACATGCCCGGTGTTATCATCGTCAATTTCCTCTTGGGATATATGTTTTTTAAGACATTATTGATATATTATCGTTTGTTTACTTGATTAAAAATCTCCTGAAAGAAAAGAAATAACACGTGATAAAATCATATTTCAAAAGCTTCCTGCCATTTCACAGCATAATTACAAAGACTAACGTTGGGTAAAGCATTCTCAAATAACGCACATTGTACTCGCTTTGTGAGGTCCGGGCAAGCACTGAGGGTAGAGGGGAGAGCCCAAGCTCTGAGGCACACGGCATCTGCGAGAGCTTCAGATCCAACCAGCTGCCAGGGGTAATCGTAAGGATTACTTCTGAAATGTCGTGGCCTTGCTCTCTGACTCACTCTCCTACCTCTGCGATAGGCAGTCAAGGATCTGCAGTAAGACCCTGGAAAAATGCACGCCACTGAAAAGCGTGTTTAGACCTTGCCATCTTCCTCTCGCGTCCAGTCCTCTTGATCGCATCCGTAAACTGCGAGCAATCCTTCTAATCTCTGTCCTCTTGACTTTCATCTTGTTCATCGTTTCCGGGGTTATGTCTCCCTTTCTACCTCATTACTATAGTCTTTCTAAAATCCACAAAATTTGTATTCCTCTTCATCCCATTATTTCCTCTAGAGGTTCTGTCTCTCATCCTCTTTGCCTCTTGGCTGGTTAAAACTCTCACTTCTTTCCTTAGCTCTTTTACTCCTGCTTTACCTCTATCACTCCCATCACTTCATCGAAAGTGAGCGGCCACATTATTCCTGTAAGATGCTAAGTCATGACGTTGAATCTTGTTTTCTGTAATGTCCCTCTTGACGATGGTCCTAGTTTTCTCAGCTTGAAAGCCAAAGAATGACTCAACTGTTGTTTTTATTAAGCTGGTTTACCTGTGTGTGGACTCCGACTTTTTTTTTTAACCTTTCAAGGTCAATTTTAGTCTCAAACTTTAGTGTTTCTATGCGCTCTCATTTATACCCTGTTTTCCTAATCTATGTATGGAGTATTTCGAAATACTTCTACATCCTACCATTTTAGTACATTCCTCTCTTTGGCTTCACTATGTAGATAATGTATTTATTCTATAGCCGCGTGACCTCAGTTTCTTCCAAACTTTTCTTGAGTCTTTAAAAACTCTTGTTCCTTATATCAATTTCAAAACTAAATGAAAATCTAACCTTTGCTTCCTTTCTTTGATGTTCGTGTCCAGGGATCTCTAGATTGACTCTCTTTCTCCGTCTACCACAAGACATATTTCATACTTCTTCGTTCTCCTCTTCCTGTCATTGATGTTTCTATTGTCTACACCACTTCCTGTTCTTCCTGTCCTCTTCAGTACCATGGCCAAATAAACCATTCTCTTTCAGCCAGACTTAAAGAGCACAAAAGATGTGTACTTCTCGGCGACACTATCAGTTCTCTTCATCCTTTTAACTGTTCATCAACTAAAACTATTTTCCCTTCAAGCCGTCGTTTTGAATCAACTGTTATTCACAATCATCATAATAAAAATCTTAGTTCTGGCTTTGTTTCTGTAGATGCCTGCCTCTCCCATTACTTTGACAAATGTTCTTGTCTTCAGAAAACCTGTAATTTGACCCAATCTCTGACGCCTCCTCTCCTTCCTCTTCATTTGTCTTCTGCATTTTCTCTGACTTTCCTGTCTTCTACCTTGGGAGATTTTAGTCTTTTGATTTTATTTTGTCATGGTGGACTTTTCTCCTGCAGGGGTTTTGACCTACTCCCGAGAGCCAGTAGCCCTCCTTCATGGCTCCTCTGTTCTCTCCTTTCTTTAGAAACTACTCTTTCTACCCTTTTTACTAATTATTTCACTACTACTATTACTGCTGATAGCACTACTACGGCTACCACTACTACTGCTACCATTACTTCTACTACAATTACTACTGCTACCACTGCTACTGCTACTACTACTACTACTGCAACTAGTTCTACTATTACTCCTGCTGTTCCTCCTCCCTTCTCCCTCGCCCTTCCCTCGTTCTTCTTCCTGCCCTTCTCTACCTTTTTCTTGCTCAGTAGCGATTTGACAGTCGTCCAGGATGGACCCAAACGTCATCCTAATGTGTTGGTAGATATAAATAAGAGGTTTAGTAAATTTCTATATTTTTTACATACTCCAGCGCATTTTCCTTCTGCCCATCTTCTCCTCTGTGTGAATCTTGGGTTCTGTTCTCGCCAGTGTTTGTCCTTCTGGGTAAGAATTTCTTCTCTGCCTCTCCTCTTTCATGAAGATTTTCTCGGTCTCACCTTTGACAGTACACAAGTCTCCATTTTCTTGCTTCAGCTTTACATTACTCAAGACTATGGAGATGAACACTTCTCCAGGCTGAGGGACTGACCACTTCAAAACTACGTCTGTGAGAATAATGGACGGATTGCATCGGCTTTACATTTCTACTGCTTCCTCTGTATTCGACTGAAGAAAGTCTACTGTGTACGCGAAACATTTGGGAATAAAGATAACCTAATTGTTACACATGTATATTATTTATCTTTTTGTATGATATACCATTACCACCTTCGCTTTGCATCTATTCATTTTTTTTCATTTGTCTTCCTTTCAGTTTCCTTCTCCCACTGCACTTTATTTAGCAATTGCCTCGTACCTGCATTGTCTTCTCTTCTGAAGGATTATTTCCTCGTCCTTTCTGTGCCATCTCTCTTTGTGTGTACTTCAGTGAGGAATTGGAAATTCAGGGCAGAGTGGTCACTAGTACTGAGGCTCTTCGTGGTCACTAGTACTGAGGACCCTTTGTTGTCACTTGTACAGAGGGCCCTTCGTGGTCACTAGTACTGAGGGCCCTTCGTGATCACTACTACTGAGGGCCCTTCGTGGTCACTAGTACTGAGGGCCCTTCGTGGTCACTAGTACTGAGGACCCTTTGTGGTCACCTGTACAGAGGGCCCTTCGTGGTCAATAGTACTGAGGGCCCTACGTGGTCACTAGTACTGAGGGCCCTTCGTGATCACTAGTACTGAGGGCCCTTCGTAGTCACTAGTACTGAGGGCCCTTCGTAATCACTAGTACTGAGGACCCTTTGTGGTCACCTGTAGAGAGGGCCCTTCGTGGTCACTATTACAGAGGGCCCTTCGTGGTCACTAGTACTGAGGGCCCTTCGTGGTCACTAGTACTGAGGGCCCTACGTGGTCACTAGTACTGAGGGCCCTTCGTGGTCACTAGTACTGAGGGCCCTTCGTAGTCACTAGTACTGAGGACCCTTCGTGGTCACTAGTACTGAGGGCCTTTCGTGGTCACTAGTACTGAGGGCCCTTCGTGGTCACTAGTACTGAGGGCCCTTCGTGGTCACTAGTACTGAGGGCCCTTCGTGGTCACTAGTACTGAGGGCCCTTCGTGGTCACTAGTACTGAGGACCCTTTGTGGTCACCTGTACAGAGGGCCCTTCGTGGTCACTATTACTGAGGGCCCTACGTGGTCACTAGTACTGAGGGCCCTTCGTGGTCACTAGTACTGAGGGCCTTTCGTAGTCACTAGTACTGAAGGCCCTTCGTGGTCACTAGTACTGAGGGCCCTTCGTGGTCACTAGTACTGAGGGCCCTTCGTGGTCACTAGTACTGAGGGCCCTTCGTGGTCACTAGTACTGAGGGCCCTTCATGGTCACTAGTACTGAGGGCCCTTCGTGGTCACTAGTACTGAGGGCCCTTCGTGGTCACTAGTACTGAGGGCCCTTCGTGGTCACTAGTACTGAGGGCCCCTCGTATTCTAAGTCACCTACGTCAGAATAACACAGGTAAATTAGAAGTCCAGCTTTGCTATTTCATCCTTTTTTCTCTCCCAAATTTTTTTGCTGACCCTTTGGTACATGAACTGTTATTGCCTACTGCTGGTTACTTGAGGGGAAAGAAAGTTATACATCACTATTATCACCTTCACGGATTCACCAGATTTGAATGTGCCCAATATGAAGTCATTTATTTTCTCTATGCTTATTCATATCGTCTCTTCAAAACTTGACTGGTTTCTGACAAGCGGAGCTGCTCCTCCACATCCTCTGTCTTCCATGTCCTTCATCTTAAACTCTTATACAGCTGAGTGAACGTATCTGTTTCAGTTTATGTGAGCATTTTCCGAGTGTGTGTGTGTGTATGTGTGTGTATATATATATATATATATATATATATATATATATATATATATATATATATATATATATATATATATATATATATATATATGAAGACAACCACTATGAAAAATAGAAGAATTCAAGGCTTTCGTGACTACTCACATTATCAATAGTTTCTTGATAATGTGAGTAGTCACGAAAGCGCTTGGAATTCTTCTATTTTTTCATAGTGGTTGTCTTGCATATTTTGATATCACCTGTTTACTGTGATCTTTTTGCATATATATATATATATATATATATATATATATATATATATATAAGATGGGGTCCACCTCTAGTACAAATTGTGGGACCCATAGCCTCAGAGAAGTGGATAATAAGGCTTCAAGGAAGAATATTTGGATTTCTTCCAGAAGCCATTTGAATATTCCACTTCCCCTACCACCCCATCTTTTCATTTTTTTTCTAACAATAGGTATATTTTATTACATAATATGGTACAAAAGATTTAAGAGATACATTGTATAAAGATGGCATATACAGTACACGATGTGTGAGAGATACATGTCTAGTACATATTGTTACATGTTTGTCACATATTATAATGCGAAAATCTCATCCAGCTCCTCCGAGCTGGTGCGCGTGCCCAGAATACAGCATGCATTACCCCTCTGAACAGCAGCGTTGAGTCGCTGGAAGAGAAAACTAGCTGCCCTGGGATCCCTAGTTACCCTGTTGAGTCTTTTGCCCAGCTCATTGTGGAACTTAGATGCACTCTTTCCCCATGAGCCAAGGGTCTCTGAGCCTATGGGAACAAACATATAATGATGGGCAAGTTCTACTTATTTTCTCGACTTTTGGGACTCCCTGAAGGTGGCAGCTGCCCCTTCTTCCTCTCTGGTGTATTGGAGATAGGTATCAGCCAAGGTGTAGTCCCACATCACCTGCTTGCCGTCTGTCCAGGCTTGAAGGGTGATACCATTTGGACGCTTTTGGCTGCCATCAGATCTGCATAGTTGGGGTGGCTCCCTTACTGCTGGGCATCCGGCTGTTGTGAGGCTCCTTTGGATAATGTTATTAACCTCTTCATGTCTTGCAATCTTTCCATCGGATTTACGACACACAAGACCATGGTACCCGTATCGGTCTGCTGCTTCACTGCCACAAATACACTTGTGTTCGGCGAGAATAGGGCGGCAAGTCGAAGGGCAACACCAATGCGGATGGTCTGTGGGTCGAGGCGTGTGCCAAGGCTGTAGTTGGGAACAGCCAACAGAAAGTCCCCTGCATGAGGAACTCTCACTGCATGGAGGCGGGCTCTATCATTCCCTGACACACTCTGAAGCATTGCTGAGGCTATATAATCTCTACTATTTGGCCATCCCAGTGACATGGTTTCCCTGGCAGGGTGCTTTCCTCTAAGTGCTTCAGCAGTGTCAGCATCCCTGGGGGCAACTGTATCTTCACTGGTGATAATTCTGATGGCTCTGGGTTATCACTTTCCACAGGAGGACATCCTGAACCCGGGCAGCTACCATGTTTGCAGAGGAAACCATTAGAGTTGAGACAACGAAGCTGTAAACACGACCGACACTTTCCTCTCCTAGTATTGCCAGCCGTGTCATTTCCCTGGCTGCTCGCTTCCTCCTGACTGGCATTCATATATATATATATATATATGTCGTGCCGATTAGGTAAAACTTGCGATTTTAGTTTAAATAGCAACGCTCACCTTGCCATATAAGACAAGTGAAAATTTGTGTATGCAATAATTTC
Organism: Cherax destructor; assembly: GCA_009830355.1. NCBI lineage: Eukaryota > Metazoa > Arthropoda > Malacostraca > Decapoda > Parastacidae > Cherax > Cherax destructor. The sequence goes on along the minus strand of WNWK01006589.1, from coordinate 44,868 downwards.
GCAAAAATCATACAGAACATAACGAAAAAAAATTATTTCATTGTGTTTGTTTATTATTAAATTAATGTTAACGTATCTAAAATATATTTAGTTGGGTTAGGCTAAATTAAATTGCGCTTTTTGTAATAAGGTTAGGTAGGTTTTTAAAGTTTCTCTTGGTATAAAATTATAAATTCTTACATTAACATAAATAAAAAAAAAATATCTTTAAACGTATAAGAGAAAATTTTGGAAAGGACTTAATTTTAGATGAGTTCTTGTTAATTGACCAGTTTTACCTAACCGGCACGACATATATATATATATATATATATATGTGTGTGTGTGCAAACAATCGCAGACAGGCAATCATAACTATGCAAGACAAGCCACAAGGAGTGGAAATCTTTAGCTCAAGTACTTTCACACTTCTCAGTGCATCATCAGGAGCTATGCAATGTTGCAAGGCAGCAACTGAAAGAGGGGAAGTTTCCTCTGAGTAGCGCAGTGCGATTTTGTCACCTACGCTCACATTGAGCCATTGAAACATCTAAATTATTGGGAACGCCTTCAAGTCTTGAACATGTACTCATTGGAGCGGAGGAGAGAGAGCTACATGATAATATATACATGGAAAGTACTTGAGGGCCTGGTCCCAAATCTGCACACTGCCATAACAACATACTGGAGTGAGAGATATGGGAGAAAGTGTAAAATAAACCCAGTGAGGAGCAGGGGTGCGGTGGGGACAATACGGGAGCACTGTATTAACATCCGGGGTCCCAGACTATTCAACATCTTACCAGAAGATATCCGAAACACGGCTGGAACCAGTGTAGAAGCCTTCAAGAGGAAACTGGACAAATATCTTCACCAGGTGCCAGATCAACCAGGCTGTGATGGATATGTGGGGCAGCGGGCCTCCAGCAGCAACAGCCTGGTTGACCAGGCAAGCACCAGACGAGCCTGGCCCATGGCCGGGCTCAGAGAGTAGATACTCTCGAAACTCTTCAAAGGTATATCAAAGGTATATACTGCAGCTTCTCTCAAAATGTGGGCCAACTGTCTGTGCCAACCCTGCACCACCACCATCCCCCTCCCCCATATGGGGTAGGAGGATTCTGAGACATCAAGTGTTATGAAATTAGAAGATATAATAGCCATCCCTAAGTTTTTTCTAGCTGCTTAGAACAGGTCATGTGACTTGAGAAAATACGATTCTCAGTGGATGATATTTATGTGGATATTGCTATTATTCTGTGTAACATTTTTAATTAATAAAAGAAGTGAATTGAATGTGCTCTTTGTCCGTTTAAATGTTCTAGTTTTGAGTACTCGAATGTTCCCAGGGTACTCAGAAATATATCTTTATATTTTCCTAAATTTTGTGTACTATTCTTCTCAGTTTCGATTAATATGTCTACGCACCTATGGTGCCCCCAAAATTATTTCCCTTCGAGCAGACAAGATCCTGCAGAGGGAAGTGTTATCGGGTCCTGCCATAACGGCCTACAGACCTCAAGAAAAGGCATCCTGCTCTCCTGAAAGACGTCGCAGTGCCTGCTCGACGTGCTGCCAAGAAGCCCATGCTAACTAAAGCCATGAAGAAGAGACAGCTTCAGTTCTGAAAGAAGTACAAGGATTGGACCTTAGACCAGTGGCAGAAGGTGATGTTCAGCGACGAGAGTACCTTCAGGCTCGTCAGGAGCGGCTCCAAGTCCGACCGTCGTCCCAGTGGTGCGTCCAGTTATGACCCACGGTACGCCGTGAAGACAGTGAAGCATCCAGTGTTATGGTCTGGGGTGCTTTTAGTGGTTATAAGGGCAGTGGTAAACTACCTTCCTAAGAACATTACGATGAAGGGAAGTAATTATATCGAGGTGTTAAGGGACCACATGCTGGCATTTTGGTACATTCACGAGTGTAAATTTTTTTATGCATGATGGTACCCCTGCCCATAAGTCAAAAGCAGTGCAAAAGTTCCTCGGGGACAATAATATTAGTGTTTTGGAGTGGCCAGGCAATTCCCCTGACCTAAATACTATCGAGAATGCCTGATTTATGATGAAAAATGAGATTGCAAAAGCTCGACTCACCAATATCACGGACCTGAAGGAGACACTGAAGAAGCTTTGGATCAACGTGGACGCCTCCCTCTTCTCCACCCTCTCCACTTCGATGCCCAGGAGACTTCAGATTGTGATAAAGAACAAGGGCAACATGACCAAGTACTTGTTGGAAGGTTAAAATCTGAAAATAAAATGCATTTTTTTCGTTTTATTGTACAAAAATTGTTAATGTATTATTTTTTTGCGGCCACTGTATATATATATATATGTCGTAGCAAGAACCTTAGGAAACTTATTTATCCTTTTTAATACAAGCGCAATTTAATTTAGCCTAATCCAACTAAATATATTTTATATAAGTTTACATTAATTTAATAATAAACAAACTGAATGAAACATATTTCTTTCGTTAGGTTCTGGATGATTTTTGCGAAATTATTGCATCCCCAATTTTCGCTTGCCTTATTCGGCAAGAAGAGCATTGCTATTGAAGCCAATATCGCAAGTTTTACCTATTTGACGACATAATATATATATATATATATATATATATATATATATATATATATATATATATATATATATATATATATATATATATATATATACATATATATTTAAGTGTGTATGTGAATCTGAAGATTCCTTTATATTCCTTTTCTCTGTCTGTCTGTCTGTCTGTCTCTTTATATATCTCTCTCTATCTCTCTCTCTCTCTCTATCTATCTCTCTATCTCTCCTTCTCTGTCTCTGTCTATCTCTCTCTTTCTTCATCTCTCTCTCACTCTCTCTCTCTCTCTCTCTCTCTCTCTCTCTCTCTCTCTCTCTCTTTATCTCTCTCTCCCTCTCTGTCTCTCTCTCTCTCTCTGTCTCTCTCTCTCTCTCTCTTTACACTATAACCATATGAGGAAGTGCACAACATTATTCTCACTGCCTCCTGCTTACTTTCGTGGCGCTGCTCATGCATTATTCTGGGCAGGATAAGCGGCGGCCTTGTTTCAGTTTTCTGAGGATCCTCTTGGCTATTGCTACCTTTATTGCACAATTTTTCTTGTGCTTATCATCAGGAGTACATTTGCTAGCATCTCTGGTGCTCTCGTGTACACTGTTTACTAACACGCCCATAATGGGAAATATTCCTTGAACCTACTTTTACATTCGCACTGTGCACACACACTCAGCTGGGGAATCATGCGGTGAGCCAGCTGGGGAATCATGCGGTGAGCCAGCTGTGATTCGTGATGCACGCAGGAGCTGCACGCAGGAGCAGCACGCAGGAGCAGCACGCATGATGGCGCCTTGAAATATTTTGAGAGACTGCTTCTTTAAAAATTAATTTAAGGATAAATCTCCTTCTGATGGAAATTAATTATGAGTTTTTAAGGGTAAAGTAGTGACTTAATGTTCACCTCGTGACATCTGAGGTAAAGACTTGAGTCTTTATTATGTTGAAGATTACGCTGGGAAGAAATATGGCTGTGAACAAGCTACCTAGCGTTTGAGGTATCTGCAGCTGAGTGGTCTAAGACGTCACATACGAAGCTAAGCCACACTCATGGATACTCTTCAATATTTGGTTCGAATCCTGCTGACCGCGATCTGTCCGTGTGTGTGTGTGTGTCTATATATATATATTTTTTTTTTTTTACTAACACATCCGCCGTTTCCCACCAAGGCAGGGTGGCCCGAAAAAGCAAAGCTTTCACCATCATTCACTCCATCACACTCTTGCCAGAGGCGTGCTTACACTACAATTATAGAACTGCAACAGTAACATCCCTCCTTCAGAGTGTCGGCACTGTACTTCCCATCTCCAGGAATCATGTCCGGCCTGCCGGTTTCCCTGAAACCCTTTATAAATGTTACCTTGCTCACACTCCAACAGCACGTCAAGTCCTAAAAACTATTTGTCTCCATTCGCTCATATCTAACACGCTCACGCACGCTTGCTGGAAGTCCAAGCCCCTCGCACACAAAACCTCCTTTACCCCCTCCCCCCAACCTTTCCTAGGCCAACCCCTACCCCGCCTTCCCTCCACTACAGATTTATGCACTCTCGAACTCATATTTCGTTCCATTATCTCTACATGCCCAAACCAACTCAACAACCCCTCCTCAGCTCTCTGGATAATAGTTTTGGTAATCCCACACCTCCTCCTAATCTCCAAACTACGGATTCTCTGCATTATATACACACCACACATTGACCTCAGACATGACATATCCACTGCCTCCAGCCTTCTCCTTGTTGCAACATTCACAACCCATGCTTCACACCCATACAAGAGTGTTGGTATAACTATACTCTCATACATTCCCCTCCTTGCTTTCATGGATAAAGTTCTTTGTCTCCACAGACTCCTCAGTGCACCACTCACGTTTTTCCCCTCGTCAATTCTATGATTCACCTCACTCCCAAATACCTGAACACATTCACCTCCTCCATACTCTCTCCCTCCAATCTGATATCCAATCTTCCGCTACCTAATTTTGTTATCCTCATCACCTTACTCTTTCCTATATCCACTTTTAATTACCTTCTTTTACACACCCTACCAAAGTCATCAACCAACCTCTGCAACTTTTCTTCAGAATCTCCCAAAAGCACAGTGTCATCAGCAAAGACCAACTGCGACAAATCCCACTTTGTGTTAGATTCTTTATCTTTTAACCCCACACCTCTTGCCAACACCCGAGCATTCACTTCTCTTACAACGCCATCTATAAATATATTGAACAACCACGGTGACAACACACATCCCTGTCTAAGGCCTACTTTTACTGGGAATAATATATATATATATATATATATATATATATATATATATATATATATATATATATATATATATATATTATATATATATATATATATAATCATTTACCAAACTGCAGCAGGCCATGATTCGACCCCACGACACATTGTACCGCCTCAAGAGGCTACACAATGTACATGTCACCTTACCAACTTAGCCATCGATCCTGCAAACAACATCAGCCTAACGCACCTGGTTTGTTTCATTTTGCGAGGACACTAGTGGCATTTGTATGCTCAAGGATTAATTTCAGCCTCCTCCTGTTTGAATACCCGCCTCCACAAGCAGTCTATATAGCATTGAAACCACGAAACAACTGGTTTTGAATTATTTAGCAAACTGCGGCACGCCAGGATTCGACCCCACGACACATTGTCCCGCCTCAAGAGGCCACAAAATGTACATGTCACCTTAAAAACTGAACCATTAATCCTACAAATATGAGCCTAGCGAACAAGGCTTGTTTCATGTGTATATATATATATATATATATATATATATATATATATATATATATATATATATAATGTATATATGTGTGTGTGTGAACAGTATTTAGATAAAGGTAGAGAAGTTTTTTTTGCATTTATGGATTTAAAAAAGGCATATGATAGAGTGGATAGGGGAGCAATGTGGCAAATGTTGCAAGTGTATGGATTAGGTAGTAAGTTACTGAAGGCTGTAAAGAGTTTTTATGAGGAAAGTGAGGCTCAGGTTAGGGTGTGTAGGAGAGAGGGAGATTACTTCCCGGTAAAAGTAGGTCTTAGACAGGGATGTGTAATGTCACCATGGTTGTTTAATATATTTATAGATGGGGTTGTAAAAGAAGTAAATGCTAGGGTGTTGGGGAGAGGGGTGGGATTAAATTATGGAGAATTAAATGCAAAATGGGAGTTGACACAGTTACTTTTTGCTGATGATACTGTGCTTATGGGAGATTCTAAAGAAAAGTTGCAAAGGTTAGTGGACGAGTTTGGGAGAGTGTGTAAAGGTAGAAAGTTAAAAGTGAACATAGATAAGAGTAAGGTGATGAGGGTATCAAACGATTTAAATAAAGAAAAATTGGATATCACATTGGAGAGAGGGATTATGGAAGAAGTAAATGTTTTCAGATATTTGGGAGTTGACGTGTCAGTGGATGGGTTTATGAAAGATGAGGTTAACCATAGACTTGATGAAGGAAAAAAGATGAGTGGTGCATTGAGGTATCTGTGGACACAAAAAACGTTATCCATGGAGGCAAAGAAGGGAATGTACGAAAGTATAGTGGTACCAACACTCTTATATGGGTGTGAAGGATGGGTTGCAAATGCTGCAGCGAGGAGGAGGCTGGAGGCAGTGGAGATGTCCTGTCTAAGGGCAATGTGTGGTGTAAATATTATGCAGAAAATTCGGAATGTGGAAATTAGGAGAAGGTGTGGAGTTACTAAAAGTATTTGTCAGAGGGCTGAAGAGGGGTTGTTGAGGTGGTTTGGTCATTTAGAGAGAATGGATCAGAGTAGAATGACTTGGAGAGCGTATAAATCTGTAGGGGAAGGAAGGCGGGGTAGGGGCCGTCCTAGAAAAGGTTGGAGGGAAGGGGTAAAGGAGGTTTTGTGGGCGAGAGGCTTGGACTTCTAGCTAGCATGTATGAGCGTGTTAGATAGGAGGGAATGGAGACGAATGGTTTTTGGTACATGACGATCTGTTGGAGTGTGAGCAGGGTAACATTTTGTGAAGGGATTCCGGGAAACCAGTTAATTGATTTAGTTGGACTTGAGTCCTGGAAATGGGAAGTACAATGCCTGCCCTTTAAAGGAGGGGTCTGAGATAGTGACAGCTGGGAGGGGCTATTCTTAGCTGTCGTATCTGAGCTTCTCTGCAAAGACAGTGATTATGTATGAGTGTGGTGAAAGTGTTGAATGATGATGAAAGTATTTTCTTTTGGGGATTTTCTTTCTATTTGGGTCACCCTGCCTCGGTGGGAGACGGCCGACTTGTTTAAAAAAAATATATATATATATATATATATATATATATATATATATATATATATATATATATATATATATATATATATATATATAATAGTCTTGTGAAAAGAGAAATTAATTAGAAAATGACAGAGTAGAGACTTTTCAAAAATTCTCCGCTGATATTGCGTCAAAATCTGTTGTACGATTCAACTTCTGAAGGACTGTGACCATAAAATGTTGAAGCGAGCAGGAATGAAGATTGAAAACTTTTCCGTGGTAAGTTCTCCACAAATTACTTTTTTTCCGTCATAGAATGGAAAGTTAGAGTTAGCGTGCGAGGCTCCGGCGTCTCTGCGAGGCTCCAGCGTCTCTGCGGGGCTCCAGCGTCTCTGCTAGGCTCCAGTGTCTCTGCGAGGCTCCAGTGTCTCTGCGGGGCTCCAGCTTCTCTGCTTTCAGGAATAGTATTCAGTCTGCTGCCGCTATTTGTAATGCTGACCAAGGTTATCACAACCCCAGCAGCTGCTGGTACTACCGGATCAAATTATCGCTAATGTTTGATGATATATATATGTATATTGTGTTTGATAATGTATATAAACTGTTGCAAGATTGAAGGTAGAGAACCTTTCTCAGTATCTGGTGTCTGTTACACAGACGCCAGATAGAAACACCAAAGACAGGACCGGCGTTCACACAAACCACAAGGCGACAGTAACGACAGCTTAGCAAACAATTCGAGGACACTAATGACAATATACTATACGATTCGTACACTGCCTTTCCTGAACTGCGAAGGACGTTGCTTCTGCTTAGTGCCAGTTTCTGTTCCTCTTAGTGTCAGTCACTGTACCTCTTATTGTCAGTCACTGTACCTCTTAATGTCAGACTTTGTAATAATAAACGGCCTCTGTACTTCGTCCCATGTTCTGTATTTCTTAGTATTTAAATCTGTATTTCTCAATATTCAAATCTGTATTTCTCAGAATTTAAGTATGTATACTTCATAGTGAAAGCCTTCGTACATCTTATTGCAAAACTTTGTACTACATATAGCCAGACGTTGTGCTTCTTATTGATAGACTCTATGCATGTCAGAGACAGACTGTAGAAGCAATCCGGGGACTGTTCATTATTTAACGGGTCCTCGTGAGGACTGGGTGACATTAATTAGAGCAGTGTTTTTCTCACTTGTCCTTTACGTTGCGCCCCTCTGAGATCCCGCCCGACCTTCTCGAAAATAGGATATTCTGGGAAGTTTAAAAATTAACATACCCTTAGGCCAGAGTATAATAATAATAATAATAATAATAATAATAATAATGATAATATCATCTTTATTTTTACAAGTACATGTACAAGGTATACAGACCTAGCTGGCATCAGTTATAATGGGATTCATTTCGTCGTTGTGCAAGCGGGAAACAATGATAAGACTTCGGAGGCTTCTTACTTTATTTGAGAGATCGTGGGTATACAGGCAGTGTGTTAGTGCCAAGGCCCAGAGGGGCCATGCTACGAGGAAGAGAGGACTGAGTACACCTGTTTACTGAGTAAAGTCCACTGCCAGAGTGAGAGGCAGGGTGACACGGGTTGAAGTGGCTTGCCCTCTGGGGCAAACTATGGGAACTAGGCATGTAGGCTTACAATCTACATTTCGCAAAGCCACCACCACCATGGTCGTCCTCGACCATGATTGACTGAGAAAAAAAACCTCGGTCTCTCTCTCGCAGGCACAGGGCACAGAACACAGAATAAACACACACACACACACACATATATATATATATATATATATATATATATATATATATATATATATATATATATATATATATATATATATATATATGTCGTGCCGATTAGGTAAAACTGGTCAATTAGCAAGAACTCATCTAAAATTAAGTCCTTTTTAAATTTTTCTCTTATACGTTTAAAGATATATTTTTTTCATTTATGTTAATGTACGAATTTATAATTTTGTACCAAGAGAAACTTTGAAAACCTACCTAACCTTATTACAACAAGCGCAATTTAATTTAGCCTAACCCAACTAAATATATTTTAGATACGTTAACATTAATTTAATAATAAACAAACACAATGAAATATATTTTTTTCGTTATGTTCAGAATAATTTTGGCGAAATTATTGCATACACAAATTTTCACTTGTCTTATATGGCAAGATGAGCGTTGCTATTTAAGCCAAAATCGCAAGTTTTACCTAATCGGCACGACATATATATATATATATATATACATGTGGACATGGGAAAAAATCTTCCTACAGGGAGGGAAGAAAAAAAAAGGTTAGGTGTGCTAAAACATTGTGATCCAAGGCAGTGAGCATCGATGGGCATCACTGCAGCCTTCCTGCATCTGGACAGATACTGCAACACAGGAGACATCACTGCGGCTGAGCTGTGACATAAAAGGGTACGGTCTCCTCTGGGACAGTGAAACAGTCATCATAGTAGTCGTTGCAGGGTTCCCTCATCCTGGGGCACAACCTGCTAGTGCCCTTGAGTGAGGCGTCGTCAGTACTCGGCAACTGGGCAGGACTTCTTCTGGCAAGCGACTCAGGAGGATATTTTTCGTCTGAAACTGTCGCTGGGGTTGTCACTGCCTGCGATAGTGGAGTGAGTCGTGGCAGGGACGACTCAGGTGAAACATCTGAGAATCATAGCAGCATACACCATACTGGAGTGAGCGGCCTAGCAGTCAAAGTGACAACATTAGCCAACAGGGCTAATGCGGCTTGACTAGTGTCATTCTCTCGACAGTTAGAGTTACAGCAGAGATTAGTCTAATCGTCCTCAGACTGGTTCGCTACATATAATTGCACTCTGACGGTCAGGAGGTGAAGTGGAACGAGTCTCGATGGGAAATCGTAGCAGGTATGACTCAGCAGGGCATCTACGAGCGGCGAACATAAAGAGCATTCTGTACAAGGGGATCAGACGTTCGTAACTGACGCCTGGACTGATTCAGCTGTCAATGGTCTAACAGAAGGGTGCTACACAGTGGTCTGGGCGCAGACCATACATCGGGGATACACGGAAAACTTGCACACACCTGCCACATGTGGTACAACATGGCTTGCACTAGCAAAGGACGCCTTTCTGTGCAAAAATCGATACTAAGCCATATAAACATGTGAGAACACTGACTGAGAGGAATTAATTAACACATGACATATATCTTCTCACAAACTTCTCGACAATACTGAAACAATATGCTCATTGTGAAACTATAACACTCGATGTGACATCATATGGTGACGTCCTGGAGTGACGTCGTGAAAGATGTCATGGGGTGACATTGCGAGGTGATGTCAGAGCAGCATCGTGACATCAGTATGTGATGCGGCAGCAGGTCAAAGCATGTGGCTAGGATAACTCCCTTGGTATCCCATGTGGCTTGTACATCCACATGTGGCTTCGTGATCCACGTGACTTCGAGTGACCTCGGGCACTGGATACACAACTCTAACAAAGAATTCACAGAAAAATAGCAGAGGGAGTGAGAGCATAGTGTTGGAGAGTGTGGTGGTAGCGTGGGGCGAGTGGGGGTGAGTGATGGGAGGAACTCTGGTCACTTCCTCCTCTCCCACCCACAACCACGGGGAGAAACACCCACTCTGGACACAGAAATCACCACAAACTCACCTCTGACTTGCTGACATAGCCGTGTTGAGCTTAACAACAACAGCAGAACCATACAGGTGACGCTGAGCACGTGACTAAGAACAGTATGGGGCGCTGTGAAGTTCCAGGTGACACCACAAACATTTCTCGAGGAAAATTCAGCAGATTTCCGCCTAGATCCTGCTGATCCTGTGTCTGAATGATGAAACTTGCAGACACGACTTCAGGATATTACGTAGAGAGACGGATGCTTCATGTATGGGGTGATGAAGTGAAGACAACTTCATTCTTCTTCCTTCCCCTCTCTTCCAGGGCAACAATTATATTGGGATACATTTCATCGTTGTGCAAGCGGGAAGCAATAATAAAGCTTCGATCGTGGGTACACAGGAAGTGTGTTAGTGCCCAAGGCCCCGAGGGGCCATGCTGCAAGGGAGAGAGGACTGAGTACACCTGTTTACTGAGTGAAGTTCGCTGCCAGAGTGAGAGAGAGGCAGGGTGACGCGGGTTGAAGTGGCATGCCCACCAGGCTTGCCCTCTGGGGGAAACTATGGTAACTTGGCATGTAGGCTTACAGTCTACATAATGACGTACTACTATATAGAAAGCCGCTTGTAATACGCAGAGTATTTCGGACAAATTAGGTCAGTTTTGTCCCAGGATGCGACCCACACCAGTCTACTAACACCCAGGTACCCATTTTATACTCATGGATGAACATGGACAGCAGGTGTCTTATGGAAATAAGTCCTAATATTATCTAGCCGAAACGGGGATTCGAACTCCGGACCTCAGTGTGTGAGCTGAGTGCGATAGCGATCGAGCTATGGGACACGTATGCTCGTGTTAGCGTTCAATTTCTGTTTCAATTTTAAGGATAAACTATGATAGACTGTTCAACATGTTTAGCCAGTAGGAAATCGAGTCCCACTGTCCTTTTCACCGTATAGGATCTTTTCCAGAAAGTGTAGCATCTCCAGTAGGTTGGTGAAGGTGAGAATAAACTCTCATTTCTAAACTAATATTACTGGTACCGGTTTGATGTAATACTGTAACAGGTAGATAGTAGTACTGGTTTGACTGTGTACTGTAATAAGTAGCTAGTAGTTAATAGCAGGAGTTAGCCTATTATCACCCTGATTACGAGTGCGGTTACTCAGGTTTGAGCAATATACATAGTAATATATGTGCGAGTTTCTTAGGATAATATATATGTGAGTTTCCCAGGCTAGCCTAGGGATGTCGAGCAGAGAGACTTATGGCATCTGGGGTCCTAGGAATAAGCAACACTGAGCAGAGTATGTTAATGAATAAGTAGGTATATTTGTAAACAACACTTTCCGGATCATTCTTGGGCGTATAGGGTAACACAACACATCTGATTCGTTTAATATTTTAAGTAACTTAAAGTCTGACAATGTGGGTGTATTTACTACTTTTGATAAATGATTCTATGCGTCACTATATATTTGTCGTGCCGAATAGGTAAAACTTGCTATTTTGGCTTAAATAGCAACGCTCTTCTTGCCGAATAAAGCAAGCCAGAAATTGTGTATGCAACAATTTCACAAAAATCTTGTGTTTGTTTATTATTAAATTATTCTAAGCTTATCTAAAATGTATTTAGTTGGATTAGGCTAAATTAAATTGCGCTTGTTATAATAAGGTTAGGTAAGTTTTCTAAGGTTCTTATGGTACAAAATTATTAATTTTTACATTAACATAAATGAAAAAATATATATACGTTTAAGTAAAAATTTTAGAAATGATTTAATTTTAAATGAGTTCTTGCTAATTGACCAATTTTACCTATTCTGCACCACCAAACACACACACACACACACACACACACGAGATAGATAGAGGTAGATAGTGACAGGTTGTTTCAGAGAGGGAACACAGAAACAAGGGGACACAACTGGAAGCTGAAGACTCAGATGAGTCAAAGGGATGTCAGGAAACATTTCTTCAGCCACAGAGTAGTCAGGAAGTGGAATGGACTAGAGAAAGATATAGTGGAGGCAGGAACCATACATAGTTTTAAGACAAGGTATGATAAAGCTCTTGGAGCAGGGAGAGCAGAGACCCAGTAGCAGACAGCGAAGAGGCGGGGCCAGGAGCTGAGTCTAGACCCCTGCAACCACAATTAGGTGAGTACATGTGTATATATATATATATATATATATATATATATATATATATATATATATGGTCTAAACTGTTCGAAAACCAAGGGCTGGCATGCAAGACACAATGAAGTCAACGACATCATAAAGAGAACTTGCTTCAGCTGGATGCCCAGCAGAGAGAGAGCCCTGATCACTAACAGCCAACAATATCCACAACCCAGCAAACCGCCCCGACGGGATCACCATCTATCCTTGGAAGAATGGATAGATGGTGGGACTATACCTGTGTGTCGACACTGGCTGACACCTACATCCATCACAGTGTCGGGCGACAGGGAGGAGCTGCTGACCACAGGGAGGAGTACAAGATCGGCAAGTACAGGGACATAAGCCAACAATATCAATTTGTCCCAGTGGGATCAGAGACCTTGGGAGCATGGGGAAAAAATGCAACATGTTTCTTTAAAGAACTGGGTTCCAGACTCATCGACACCACCAGGGACCCAAGGGCAGCCACTTTCATGTTTCAGCGCCTCAGCGTGGCCATCCCGAGTTTAAATGCATGCTGCATACTGGGCTCGCGTCCGGCTTCGGAGGAGCTGGAGGAGATTCATAATCTTTGATATATTGTACCATTGTATTCATGTTCATGTTTGTGTTTTCTGTCAATGTATTCTGTCTTAATAAAGCACTTATATAACATATATAGGGGGTGGTAGGAGAAGAACATATTCAAACAGCTCCGGGGAGAACCTCGAGTTTTCCCTGAGGTACGTTTATTGTCTTCTCTGAGGATGAGGGTCCCCAGTCAAGTTCTAGAGGTGGTACCTCCTATATATAATATATATTATATATATATATATATATATATATATAATATATATATATATATATATATATATATATATATATATATATATATATATATATATATATATATATATATATATATATATTCTTGTCCATACATTGTAAACATTTTTTAACACACAATAAATTTATGTCAACAAACCACTTTCCAAATGGATCGCTGTAATTAAAACCGAGCATCATGTTGCCGATCTCTTTTAATATTTTTATGGTAAAATGTTAAAAGAATGGTTGCTAATCAACATTACTTGCTGAGGGAATCATTTTTGCTTCTGTTATTGGGACTTTAATATCTGCTGACAAAATTCATGGGTAAAGTTACGTGAATAATAACTGAATGATTCCCTTCTCTATATTTCAGACAGCCCCTTTTTCAGTTTTTATGAAACGTTTAGATAGAAAAATAAACATGAATAATATGCATATATAAGCAATGTGGAGAATTTAACTTGACAAAAAAATTGCTTTTTAAAGAATAATAAAACGTACAAATGTGAAGTAATTCCTAAATGAATCAGTTTAGTGAAAAATTATAACATAAATTACGAAAGTGAATCAAAGGTAAAATAGACAAATATACAACAGCCGCAATAGCTATGACTTCACTCGTAAAGTTATATACAAGCTCTGCTCCACAGTGATCATTTATTAAGTGAATTAAACCCTCAGAGGTAGCAGAACAGTCACAACCCTCAGAGGTAGCAGAACAGTCACAACCCTCAGAGGTAGCAGAACAGTCACAACCCTCAGAGGTAGCAGAAGTCACAACCCTCAGAGGTAGCAGAACAGTCACAACCAGAAGCTGCCATCAACTGAGAGCCAAGAGCCCAGCAAGAGAGGCGCACGGCAACCAACACGGTGTACTGTATAAGATGAAAAATAAGACACATGTGCAACATCTGGGTATCTTTATTATAGACGTTTCGCCCTCGTCTGCTACACGTCCCTTTCCACCTGACGTTTAGTATATAAGCGTTAGCCTGCTTGCCTCTGCTCCAAAGTCTGTAAAGTAGTTAGACTGTTGGGTTTAGTCCTGACTCTTTCTCTTCTACTTCGGTTCTTCCTCTCACCGGCTATTCTTCGTCTGTCCCCACTTCCCCCTCGCCCCTAGTGGCTCCTTACCTGTGAGTCTGAACTGAACTCTGCTCCAGACCCTCCACGACTACGGTGCTGTTCACACCAACTCCAAGACCGAGGGACTTATTACTTCATCTTTTGTATATAGTTCTACTGTCTTCATATTATGTCCTAGAATTTGTATTGATAAAGCCACTGGAGGGCGAAACGTCTACAATAAAGACACTCCATCCTCTCTACTTAATTTCATCTTGACGGTATTGTGTACCATTCTTGTACCACGGTGTACTGTAGTTGAACACACAGACTGTGATATGAAACAGTGACAAAGCCTCAGAAGTAACGAGTGAGTACAGAGACAAATCGCAGAATGACTCGGATACACACATACGTAGCAGCTTTTCACAATTGATGATTGTGAATGTAGAATATACCTAGACTACTTTAGATTAAATGCACCACTTTTTTTTTTTTTTTTGCCAAAATCTACGGCTCAGGTGATTCGTCTTTCGTCTTAATTCTGCCGACCCAATCAACACTCACGGGCTGCAGAGAATTACACACACACACACACACACACACACATACACACACACACACACATACACACACACACATACACACACATACACACACACACACAGTTCTTCACTCGGTGAATAAGCTGATGTCAGTAAAATATAGGTGAGATAAATTAACAATTAGTTTAAAACTAAAGTTCCACAAATCAAGACAGGTAGCAGGTGTTAAAAATTAAAGATGATGATGATGATGATGATGTTGTTACTGGCTTAATAAATACTTCCTGACGGTGCACAGTACCAGACAAAGTCAGCTACCCCAGAGGATTGTGTGGCAAGAGACGGGTGGGCGGTGCTGCCATCTAAAATCCTCACAAAAAATCTCTTCACGCATCCGAACAAACAACAAACTTTATTTCTTTCTACAGTATTACAAAGTGTAATTTACATATAATAAAATATTGTCAACCACAAGCATGCAGTGCAACACAAGCATGCAGTGCAACACAAGCATGCAGTGCAACACAAGCATGCAGTGCAACACAAGCAGACCCACGCCAGTCATACTGACACTCACTAAGAAAAATGTACAACACTATCAACTTTTTCCCCTCACAACTTACTGTAAAGTTCGCTCAGTACTCTTAACTTAGAACTTTGTTTAGTTTCTTATACTTAAATTCAATACGGTTGTAATTTTTATATGCTACGTGAAATGAAATCTTTGGTTATTGTTGAATATTTCTTGCAATCACACGATGTGTGAATATTTTTTTCTAACAATTGTTACCGAATGGAGAAACTTCTAACAGTTTTGGTTTGTCTCTAGAAAAGAAAAATGCTTAGTAGTAAAGTTGTCTGTAGGAAATATTTAAAGCTGAAGAAGATAAAGGTTGAAGAAACTGATGTCAAGGTTGGACAGGGCTTCTTCTAACAGGGAGAGGAATGGGAGCCCAAGGGTGTGTATTCATAGGAATAGGATAGAGGATAGGGATAGCATATTAAGAAGCATTGCGGCTGGTAATGGAAGCAACCCAAAAAGTCAATCTGGAGGCAATACAATAGATTCCTGACAAATTAAATTTTTTATGAAATTTAATATTTTCTTGAAACCAACTGTGAAAGTAATGGAAGGTTTAAAATACTTATTGAAGCAAATTCCGTGTCAATTAGAAATTCCTAATACATATTAAAGCTAATTTACTTATTTGTGATGATATTCTCACTCCCTATTCCCAACTGATGTACGTAATTACATTTATAATTGAATTTCTAATAAAATATGTTCTATTTTGCATTAAAAACTAAATATTATTTGCAAATTTGCATGAAGCATCAGCAAGACAGTGTGCAAGCAGAGGAATGCTTGCTGCTACTTAGTGCTTGATCACCAAGTGCCAGATAAATTTTTCACTTCAAACATTTACGGTTCCTTCATTTATATATGAAAAGAGGTAAAGCAACTGGGATAAATGAGGTTGAGACAGAAATGTTTTTAACATGGGGATATTGTTTTGGAGTGGTTGGTGAGTTTGTTAAATATACGCAAGAAAGGGGGAGAGGTACCTAGAGATTGACTGAGAGAGTGCTTAGTTCTTTTGTATAAGGAAAAAAGGATTAACGAGGTATAAGAATTAAAGGGAAATACGTCTTGTGAAGATACCGGGTAAAGTTTATAGTAATGTTATTACTGAAAGAATTATGGGTAAGACAGAAAGTAGGATTGTAGATGAACAAGAAGGTTTTAGGAAAGTTAGAAGAAGGGAATACCAAGTGATTGTAATGATGAACATAAGTGTAGACGTTTCGCTATTCAATGGTTTTATCAATACAAATTCTAAGACATAATGGGAAGACTGATTTCCTCGTTTTTATGTATATAGTTATTCAGTGTTCCCATTATATCCCTCAATTTGTATTGATAAAGTCACTGATAGGGAAACGTCTACACACAAAGATACCTAGATGTTGCATATATATATCTAATTTTTCGACTCTCAAGTTGTCGCTTTCTCAATATTCATTCCAAGCTTTTTATTCTCACAGAAATAACTCTTGAAAAAACTTAATCCCTTGGTCTCCTCAGTTACCAGTAGAAGCTGGAGAGATTGTGAAGTACGACCTCCATAAGCAGCAGGTATGAGATACCACCTCTGTCAGGAGGAGAAAAGAGGTACCACCTCCATCCATCAGGAGGGAGAAGGAACCACCTCCATCCATCAGGAGGAAGAAGGAACCACCTCCATCCATCAGGAGGGAGAAGGAACCACCTCCATCCATCAGGAGGAGGGAGAATGAAACACCTCCATCAGGAGGAGGGAGAATGAACCACCTCCATCAGGAGAAGGGAGAATGAAAAACCTCCATCAGGAGGAGGGAGAATGAACCACCTCCATCAGGAGGAGGGAGAATGGACCACCTCCATCAGGAGGAGGGAGAAGGAACCACCTCCATCAGGAGGAGGGAGAATGAACCACCTCCATCAGGAGGAGGGAGAATGAACCACCTCCATCAGGCTAAGGGAGAATGAACCACCTCCATCAGGAGGAGGGAGAATGAACCACCTCCATCAGGAGGAGGAGAATGAACCACCTCCATCAGGAGGAGGGAGAAAGAACCACCTCCATCAGGAGGAGGGAGAATGAACCACCTCCATCAGGAGGAGGGAGAATGAACCACCTCCATCAGGAGGAGGGAGAATGAACCACCTCCATCAGGAGGAGGGAGAATGAACCACCTCCATCAGGAGGAGGGAGAATGAACCACCTCCATCAGGAGTAGGGAGAATGAACCACCTCCATCAGGAGGAGGGAGAATGAGGAGGGAGATGGAACCATAATCATCAGGAGGAGGGAGAAGGAACCACCTCCATCCAGGAGGAGGGAGAAGGAACCACCTCCATCCAGGAGGAGGGAGAAGGAACCACCTCCATCCAGGAGGAGGGAGAAGGAACCACCTCCATCCAGGAGGAGGGAGAAGGAACCACCTCCATCCAGGAGGAGGGAGAAGGAACCACCTCCAACAGGAGGAGGGAGAAGGAACCACCTCCAACAGGAGGAGGGAGAAGGAACCACCTCCAACAGGAGGAGGGAGAAGGAACCACCTCCAACAGGAGGAGGGAGAAGGAACCACCTCCAACAGGAGGAGGAGAAGGAACCGCCTCCAACAGGAGGAGGAGAAGGAACCACCTCCAACAGGAGGGAGGAGAAGGAACCACCTCCAACAGGAGGAGGAGAAGGAACCACCTCCAACAGGAGGAGGAGAAGGAACCACCTCCAACAGGAGGAGGGAGAAGGAACCACCTCCAACAGGAGGAGGGAGAAGGAACCACCTCCAACAGGAGGAGGGAGAAGGAACCACCTCCAACAGGAGGAGGGAGAAGGAACCACCTCCACAGGAGGAGGGAGAAGGAACCACCTCCAACAGGAGGAGGGAGAAGGAACCACCTCCAACAGGAGGAGGGAGAAGGAACCACCTCCAACAGGAGGAGGGAGAAGGAACCACCTCCAACAGGAGGAGGGAGAAGGAACCACCTCCAACAGGAGGAGGGAGAAGGAACCACCTCCAACAGGAGGAGGGAGAAGGAACCACCTCCAACAGGAGGAGGGAGAAGGAACCACCTCCAACAGGAGGAGGGAGAAGGAACCACCTCCAACAGGAGGAGGGAGAAGGAACCACCTCCAACAGGAGGAGGGAGACAGGAGACCACCTCCAACAGGAGGAGGGAGAAGGAACCACCTCCAACAGGAGGAGGGAGAAGGAACCACCTCCAACAGGAGGAGGGAGAAGGAACCACCTCCAACAGGAGGAGGGAGAAGGAACCACCTCCAACAGGAGGAGGGAGAAGGAACCACCTCCAACAGGAGGAGGGAAGGAACCACCTCCAACAGGAGGAGGGAGAAGGAACCACCTCCAACAGGAGGAGGAGGGAAGGAACCACCTCCAACAGGAGGAGGGAGAAGGAACCACCTCCAACAGGAGGGAGGGGGAAGGAACCACCTCCAACAGGAGGAGGGAGAAGGAACCACCTCCAACAGGAGAGGGAGAAGGAACCACCTCCAGCAGGAGGAGGGAGAAGGAACCACCTCCAACAGGAGGAGGGAGAAGGAACCACCTCCAACAGGAGGAGGGAGAAGGAACCACCTCCAACAGGAGGAGGGAGAAGGAACCACCTCCAACAGGAGGAGGGAGAAGGAACCACCTCCAACAGGAGGAGGGAGAAGGAACCACCTCCAACAGGAGGAGGGAGAAGGAACCACCTCCAACAGGAGGAGGGAGAAGGAACCACCTCCAACAGGAGGAGGGAGAAGGAACCACCTCCAACAGGAGGAGGGAGAAGGAACCACCTCCAACAGGAGGAGGGAGAAGGAACCACCTCCAACAGGAGGAGGGAGAAGGAACCACCTCCAACAGGAGGAGGGAGAAGGAACCACCTCCAACAGGAGGAGGGAGAAGGAACCACCTCCAACAGGAGGAGGAAAAAAAGGAAGGAAGCCACCTCCAACAGGAGGAGGGAGAAGGAACCACCTCCAACAGGAGGAGGGAGAAGGAACCACCTCCAACAGGAGGAGGGGAACCTAGAGAGGAAAGAACCACCTCCAAGCAGGAGGAGGGAGAAGGAACCACCTCCAACAGGAGGAGGGAGAAGGAACCACCTCCAACAGGAGGAGGGAGAAGGAACCACCTCCAACAGGAGGAGGGAGAAGGAACCACCTCCAACAGGAGGAGGGAGAAGGAACCACCTCCAACAGGAGGAGGGAGAAGGAACCACCTCCAACAGGAGGAGGGAGAAGGAACCACCTCCACAGGAGGAGGGAGAAGGAACCACCTCCAACAGGAGGAAGGAGGAGAAGGAACCACCTCCAACAGGAGGAGGGGGAAGGAACCACCTCCAACAGGAGGAGGGAGAAGGAACCACCTCCAACAGGAGGAGGGAGAAGGAACCACCTCCAACAGGAGGAGGGGAAGGAACCACCTCCAACAGGAGGAGGGAGAAGGAACCACCTCCAACAGGAGGAGGGAGAAGGAACCACCTCCAACAGGAGGAGGGAGAAGGAACCACCTCCAACAGGAGGAGGGAGAAGGAACCACCTCCAACAGGAGGAGGGAGAAGGAACCACCTCCAACAGGAGGAGGGGGAAGGAACCACCTCCAACAGGAGGAGGGGGAAGGAACCACCTCCAACAGGAGGAGGGAGAAGGAACCACCTCCAACAGGAGGAGGGAGAAGGAACCACCTCCAACAGGAGGAGGGAGAAGGAACCACCTCCAACAGGAGGAGGGAGAAGGAACCACCTCCAACAGGAGGAGGGAGAAGGAACCACCTCCAACAGGAGGAGGGAGAAGGAACCACCTCCAACAGGAGGAGGGAGAAGGAACCACCTCCAACAGGAGGAGGGAGAAGGAACCACCTCCAACAGGAGGAGGTATCTCCTCTGCCAACTTCCTGAGCAGGAGGAACATCATCATCAGCAGCAGCAGCAGAGCAGGAGCAGCAGAACAACAAGAACAGTAGCAGGTGAGCAGCAATATCGGAAAAGTAACAGTAGCTCAGCAAAAAAGGAGCTTCATCAGCGTCAGTAGCAGCAGCATCACAGACAGCATAAACAGCAACAGCAACAACAACAGTAGAGGCAGCAACAGCCCAAGCAGCAGCAGAGAAGTAGCAGCAGTGAAGCAATAACAAAGGCAACAATATCAGTAGCATCAATGGCAGAAGCAAAGAAGTAGCAACAGGGCAGCAATAACAACAGCAGCAACAGCATTGGTAAGAGAAGACACCTGGAGATGGAGTCGACACTTGAACACACAAGACCAGTCAACTCTCTCTATTTATTCCTGCTAGTAACGTTTATGAAGACCTCCATGACCTGACTGGTATGGTGCATGTCCTTATCTACGGTCACTAGCATTCCTCCATGGCCTGGCTGGTATGGTGCCTGTCCTTAGCAACGGTCAGTGTACTCCTGCATGACCTGGCAGTCATGGTGCCTATCCTTAGGTAAGGTTTCTCTCTCTCTCTCTTATATATATATATATATATATATATATATATATATATATATATATATATATATATATATATATATATATGTCGTGCCGATTAGGTAAAACTTGCGATTTTGGCTTAAATAGCAACGCTCACCTTGCCATATAGGACAAGTGAAAATTTGTGTATGCAATAATTTCGCCAAAATCATTCTAAACATAACGAAAAAAATATATTTCATTGTGTTTGTTTATTATTAAATTAATGTTAACGTATCTAAAATATATTTAGTTGGGTTAGGCTAAATTAAATTGCGCTTGTTGTAATAAGGTTAGGTAGGTTTTCAAAGTTTCTCTTGGTACAAAATTATAAATTCAGTAATATTATGCAGAAAATTCGGAATGTGGAAATTAGGTGGAGGTGTGGAGTTACTAAAAGTATTTGTCAGAGGGCTGATGAGGGGTTGTTGAGGTGGGTTGGTCATTTAGAGAGAATGGATCAAAGTAGAATGACATGGAGAGCATATAAATCTGTATAGGAAGGAAGGTGGGGTAGGGGTCGTCCTCGAAAGGTTGAAGGGAGGGGGTAAAGGAGCTTTTGTAGGCAAGGGGCTTGGACTTCCAGCAAGCGTCCTTAAGCGTGTTAGAAGTGATTAGAGACGAATGGTTTTTGGGACCTGACGAGCTGTTGGAGTGTGAGCAGGGCAATATTTTGTGAAGGAATTCAGGGAAACCGGTTAGCCGGACCTGAGTCCTGGAAATGGGAATTACAGTGCCTTTAAAGGAGGGGTTTGGGATACTGGCAGTTTGGAGGGACTTTTAAACTGACGAATCTGAGCACCTCTGCAAAGATAGTGATTATGTATGAGCTAGGTGAAAGTGTCGAATATTGATGAAAGTATTTTCTTTCTTTTTGGAGATTTTCTTTCTTTTTTGGTCACCCTGCCTCGGTGGGAGATGGCCGACGTGTTAATATATACATATACAAAATATATATATATATATATATATATATATATATATATATATATATATATATATATATATATATATATATATATATATATATATATATATGTCGTGCCGATTAGGTAAAACTTGCGATTTTGGCTTAAATAGCAACGCTCACCTTGCCATATAAGACAAGTGAAAATTTGTGTATGCAATAATTTCGCCAAAATCATTCTGAACATAACGAAAAAATATATTTCATTGTTTGTTTATTATTAAATTAATGTTAACGTATCTAAAATATATTTAGTTGGGTTAGGCTAAATTAAATTGCGCTTGTTGTAATAAGGTTAGGTAGGTTTTCAAAGTTTCTCTTGGTACAAAACTATAAATTTTTACATTAACATAAATTAAAAAAATATATCTTTAAACGTATAAGAGAAAATTTTAGAAAGGACTTAATTTTAAATGAGTTCTTGCTAATTGACCAGTTTTACCGAATCGGCACGACATATATATATATATATATATATATATATATATATATATATATATATATAAATCGAGGGAGGTACCACTCGGGAAAACGCAAGGTTCTCCCAGGAGCTGTTTGAATATTTTCTTCTCCTACCACCCCCTATATATGTGTGTACGATATTAATAGACAGGATACATTGACAGAAAACACAAACATGAACATGAATACATAGGTACAATATATCAAAGATTATGAATCTCCTCAAGCTCCTCAGAAGCCGGACGCGAGACCAATATGCAGCATGCATTTTCCCTCTGGATGGCCACGCTGAGGCACTGGAACATGAAAGTGGGCGCCCTTGGGTCCTTGGTGGTGTCGATGAGTCTGGAACCCAGTTCTTTGAGGAAACCTGTGGCATTTTTTCCCCATGGCCCCAAGGTCTCTGATCCCACTGGGACAAATTGATACTGTTGGCTTATGTCCCTGTACTTGTTGATCTTGTACTCCTCTCTGTGGTCAGCAGCTCCTCCTTGTCGTCCGACACTGTGATGGATGTAGGTGTCAGCCAGTGTCGACGCACAGGTATAGTCCCATGCTATGAGCTTGCCATTCTTCCAAGGATAGATGGTGATCCTTTCAGGGCGCTTTGCTGGGTTGTAGGTATTGTTGACTGCTAGTGATCGGGGCTCTCTCTCGGCTGGGCATCCAGCTGTAGCAAGGGTTCTCTTTATAATGTCGTTGACTTCATTGTGTCTTTCATGCCAACCCTTGGTTTTGGAAGTTAAGACTATGTTGACCATATCTGTCGTCTTGCGCATCGCCACAAATACACATATATTCCATGTGAATTGGGGCAGCAAGGCGCAGAGCCACTGTAATACGGAAAGTCTTAGGGTCGAGGCGTGTTCCCATTGCCGAAATGGGAACTGTGTGCAGGAAGTCCCCAGAGTGATGTGCACTCACAGCTAGAAGACCGGCAGTCTCCCTGTCTGATGTTACAGCCCTAAGCATGTTGGCAAGCATCTTTTCAGTGATGGGGCCGTCCCAGCTTGACTGTAGGCCAGTTCTGCACTAGGTTTTGTTTCTGTAGCAGCAAGAGTCTCCCATTCAGTGATGGCACTTTCGTAGCTAGGGTCCTGTATTCATCCTCAATCACTGAGGTTGTCCGGAAGAATTTGTTTTATTAACTCATTTTATGCTATGGCAGAGGATAGGAAAGCTGGTAGGGCAATCTGGGAGGATTTGCGTACTCCCAGCCCCCCAAACCTGACTGGAAGTAAGGCTTGCAACCACTGTCCATCTGCGAGGGAAAGAGTCGATACACTCTCTAGCATGGTCTTGAGGAGAGAGTCATATTCCTTGAGTTTTGGACTGCTGAAGGCTGGGGAGCATCTCAGGAAGTATGTAAGTTTTGGGATTGACATTCACCTGGTGAGTAGGTAGAAGGCATCATGTGTATCGATGTCTTTCATCCTGCCTTCCATCGTCCAGAGGTTCGAGTTTTGTTTTTTTCTAGGACCAGATCGATGGCATTGGGCTCAAGAGGAGCACCAAGAAGAGTGCTGTTGGCTGGATCAATGGCTCGTGCTCCTGATAAAACAGCACTAATATTCTGGATCATCTGTCGATTGTTAGACACTATTTCACATTTGGTGGGGTTTATAGATAGGCCCAGGCTCTCTCCCATGTCTTTAATTTTTCTGATGTCCTCTAGGAGAGATTCTGTAGTGCCAGCTAGGGTACCATCATCAGACAGTATAAAAAGGGGGCAAGAGGGTATCCCTGTTGAACACCCTCAAACGAGTCAGTTTCATGGTCCCCAAACAATAGTTCAGAAGCAGTGTCTAGTAACTGCTTGGAGAGCAGCATCCCTTCTGACTAAGTTGAAACCATTGGCAATGTCTAATTTGATCAAGGCTTTTTCATTGGACATGTTGATGTATACTCGTGCTGCGTGGGCAGCTGCTTCACAGCCTTGTTGAACACCAAAACCGAGCTGAGTTATTTTCAACATTGAGGCAGCCTCTTGACTCACCATTCTTACTGCAGCCTTGGCGACTAGGCGCCGAAGGGTGTTGCCCACTGCAGTGGGTCTGATTCCTCCATCCTTTTTCCGGAGGGCACACAATGAGGCACCAAAGAAAAAGGGTCTAATGGCCTCTGGGACACTGCCAGCCAGGCACACATTGGACAATTTGGTGAGTTCAGACAGCAACCTCTCTGAAACCTCACCAAGTGCTGGATTGAGCATTTGTTTTAAGTGTTGTAGCCTTAAACCGGTGAAACCTCCTGCTGAGCCCTGTGGAAATGACATAGCAGCTTTATACACATCAGCGTCCTGTAAGGTTAAATGTTCTTCACCTGCTGCAATGTCAGGGAGGTCAGTGTTGGTACTGGGAGCCCTGGGTGCATGTTTGTCTTTCAGGGCTTGTGCTGTAATGACGTCCTTAAGAGCGATAGTATCCTCACTGGTTAAATGCCTCAGTGCTCGAATAGTATTACCCTCTTCTATTTTTCTGCTAATTTGGGCCCTGATTTTTGAGGCGTCATGTGTTCTATTGTTGGTATTTGCCCGGCGGGTGTTTGTCGCCCTGGAGGGGAGACGGACGAGGTTGTCAGCTCTAGGGAATGCATTTATTGCCCTAATAACATATGTTGCTAGTGACTTGTCCCTCCTTGGTGGGACAGCCAAACAGGCATTGCCAAATAGCAGTAGGTTGTGCCAGGATCCGTTGTTTGCAGGAGCATCAATATTCGTATGAATATTTTAGCCAATAAAGTAAAGTAGGTATTCTTGGATACTGTTATTGAAGAAAAATATATGCAATATAAATAAAAAGAAAACTTACAAGATTTATAATAGGATTTTCCATTCCATTGTGATTCTTGCTCAGAAGCTTTCAACATTTCCAGTTATTTCAAAGAACGAGCCAGAAGTTTAGGTTTAATGAGACCCCTGGGTTCCAACCTCTCTATCTCTCTCTCTCTCTCTCTCTTTCTGTTTCTCTGGCTGTTTGTCTGTGTCTGTCTATCTCTGTCTGTCTGTCTGTCTCTCTCTCTTATTATTTACATAATGTTTTTTTTCAAAGTTACGTCAAGAGCTCCTACCATTATTTACAAACTATGAACTTTTACCTACATCAGCTCATTTTAAAGACTTTTAATTGCTGTGATAAATGCAAACAGTAAAGAAGGGTGAAATCTGTGGGCCAGAGATTTCATTTTGCCAACTGACTTTATTTCATCAATATCTTTATTCTGAACGAACATGTTTCAGACTAGAATCATGCTGGGAGTGAATGATCTCAGATAAAGTGATGCTCTTGAGAAGGGTACATCAGGTGTGTAGTTGCTTTTTGCTGCCAGTATTGTTCTCCTCTGTCTTCGAGAGCCTTAGCGTACCTCTTCTTTAAGCTATGTATGGATTCTGCCTTTTCCACACCACTGTCCAGATCGTCCACTTCCTAACTACTCCAAGACTGACGGAAAATTTCCAAGCGTCTCTGTGACTCCTCTGTGTTTCAACTTGCAGCTGTACCCTCTGTCCATCCTATCTATTCCTCTCGCTACTTTGCATATTGTTATACAGAGGAATAGTAAAATGAAGACCACACCCGTTACAAGGTTCATTCTCTCCTTGCTTCTATAGCCTTATCGTACCTCTTCTTTAAGTTATGTATGGATTCTGCGCCTTCCACCCCACTGTGGAAGTAGTATTTAAAATCATTCCTAAGCAATTTGTGAGGAAAGCAACAAGAGTGAAGGGAATAGATGATCCATTCAGACCTGATCAAGTTTTCTCACAAAATGAATAGTCATAAGTAACAGTAAATTAGACTGCAGAAGGAAGGCTTATCATGTCATGAGAAACTTCCTGAATGAAATGATATAGGAAAGGGAATCTGACAGTAGAACTCTGGAACAAATGATGAGGAGAGGAGAGTTAAAGTGCCAAGAGGAAAATGAAAGATTCCTATAAATTATGTTAGTCAATCGTTTAAGCAAACATAAAGAGAGACCAACGGGAGGATCAAGAAGCCTTGGGAAATACATTCAGTAGAGCGAACCATAATGAAATTAGAGAATATGAAACAAATAGATGATATTAAGAAGGGCAGCTGAGACAGTTTGAAAGTACATAAAATATTGAGATTAGATTCAATATCAAAAGTGGATACAGTATTAAAAGTGGATACAGTATTAAAAGTGGATACAGTATTAAAGTGGATACAGTATTAAAGTGGATACAGTATTAAAAGTGGATACAGTATTAAAAGTGGATACAGTATTAAAAGTGGATACAGTATTAAAAGTGGATACAGTATTAAAGTGGATACAGTATTAAAAGTGGATACAGTATTAAAAGTGGATACAGTATTAAAAGTGGATACAGTATTAAAAGTGGATACAGTATTAAAAGTGGATACAGTATTAAAAGTGGATACAGTATTAATGTGGATACAGTATTAAAGTGGATACAGTATTAAAAGTGGATACAGTATTAAAAGTGGATACAGTATTAAAAGTGGATACAGTATTAAAAGTGGATACAGTATTAAAAGTGGATACAGTATTAAAAGTGGATACAGTATTAAAAGTGGATACAGTATTAAAAGTGGATACAGTATTAAAAGTGGATACAGTATTAAAAGTGGATACAGTATTAAAAGTGGATACAGTATTAAAAGTGGATACAGTATTAAAAGTGGATACAGTATTAAAAGTGGATACAGTATTAAAAGTGGATACAGTATTAAAAGTGGATACAGTATTAAAAGTGGATACAGTATTAAAAGTGGATACAGTATTAAAAGCCAAAATGAGCCAAAGCTGCTGCATAGCCATAAAAAATCAAATCAAAGCTACTATTGTGATGTAAGTGATAAGGTTGAGGAAGGATGTGGAACTGTTGTCAGAACAGAGCTAAGGGTACGGCAGACTATCAATATAACGAAAAAAGAAATCATTAGACTTCTAGATAAGATGGATTGAACAAGAGCAATAGAACCAGACAATATATGTTCATGGATGCTGAGAAGAGGTACAAAAATCATGATTAATTAACACAATGTGTAAATATATCGAATTTTATCATTTTTGAAGGGGTGAAGAAGGCAGTAGAAGACCTTCGTCAAAAAACCAAAGACTCCAGCGGCGGGTCATGACTAAGACCTGGGTCAGGAAACACTTATCCTGTTTCCTGGTAAACCTTACCTAACCTCACGTAACCTAACATAAGGGGCCTAAAATCTATTTGACAACTTAGCATAGGTATTTATCCGGTGTCTTCAGTCAGGACAGCTGACAGAAATTTGAAAAAACCCGATGTTGTCCCCTTCCCCCCAAAAAAATGGTGAACAAAAAAGAAGCTATGAATTATCGGCCAGTATCTCTAACATGTTTGCTGTCAAAAGGTCTGTTAAATATTAAAAATTAACACATATAAGAGCACATGGACACACGGCAGTTCTTTACAAAAAACAAGCATGGATTTAAGACTTGATAATGATGCCATTTGAATTTGCTGGATTTCTATGATTTAGTCACATAGATAAAACAATAAAGACGGCTGGGTGGATTCCATCTTCTTGTACTATACTAAAGCATTTTATACAGTACCATACATGAGATTAGTCCCGAAATTAGAGAAACCAGCAGGGCTATGAAGGAGAGTGCTCCAGTTGGTCAGGAAGTGTCTGAATGACAGAAAACAATGAGTATGAGTAAGGAATAAGGCTGGTTGGTAGAAAGAGACAAGTGGGGACTTTCAAGGATCACTACTAGGACCTCTACGGTTTTATGAATATGTGAATGATCTATCAGAAGAGATCAGTACTAGGACCGCTACTGTTTTAGAATATGTGAATGATCTATCAGAGGAGACCGAGTAGTAAGTGTCTGTTTGTGAATAATGTTAAACAAATTCAAATGCAGATTTTTATTTATTTTTATGCTGTTCAAGGATAATGTAATTTACATGTAATAAAACACTGCTAGGCACAAAAGAAAGCCAATAGTATGCAAAATATATTTCGTGCAACGACAACAGGAGAGGGCAGTGATAAATTTCCGGAAGATCCCAAAACACGACATATATCGTCTAACAAGCCCCTTGTCGAGGTCAGTCCGAACAAATGTAGGATCATGCAAAATGGAGGTGAGAGAGAGACTGGACACATTATAGAATGTGCAGAGAGACGTAATAATAATAAGAACAAACATAACAATAACAATACAAAGACATATAAGACAACCAGAAGTCTTTACCAATCACTGGCAAGACGTCTGGCACCTGAATCATATTCACCAAAGGCTCAGAAGCTGTAGATCAATAGCTGTAATAATCCGAGTCTTCCTCAAAGTAACATGCATCAGCACTGATGCTTCGTTCATTTAAAAAAATCCAGACCACTTACCGCACGTAATACACTGCTTAGTTTACACTTAAAAGAATGGTTAAATTAACACAACACAGCGTGATAACAATGCACCTCACGCTAGCGTTAGTTCATAGAAGCTCATTATTACAGATAAGTATCAAGTTATAGACTAATCACATTTAATTTCTGTGTGATAACTTGGTAAAGTCTCTTGTGTTTGTGTTAAAAAAATAAATAATAGTATATCGTAAAGAGAAGAAGGTTCAGATTGTTAATAGTGTACATAATTGGTATTGTATCAATTTTACTTTTAAATAAGAGTTGTAAAATTTCATAAACTATGTTAGGTACAAGGACACATGTGCAATAATGTTGTGACAAGGTATCCAGTGATATCAAATGTTAACTATACACGTAACCTGCCAAATAATCACATTCACATATATTAACTTTGTTTATCAATTCTTGTCTAATGATATATATTAGCCATTTAGATTAGATAAAACTAACATATCTTCAGATTAGGTACAGTTGACATATTTTATGCAATTTTACAACTCTAAAGCTAAAATAAATATACTATGAATTACAAATACTATTATTAAGAATTTTAACTTTCTTCTCTGTACGATAAACTATTATTGAAAATTTTAAGCCAAACACAAGCAGCTTTACCAAGTTATCATACAGAATTAAAATGTGATTAGTTTATAACTTTCGCCAGAGAGCACCTGCTAATCGAATGAGGCATTCTAGAGTTATAATCCAGCGCCACTATAAGATATTTTTTGCGGATACCTAATTACTTTCGTGGTGAACTATCAGTCAAAGTGTAACCCGAGAAAGATGTTCCCATATCCTATAACCTCAGTCCCATCTACCTCAACGCAGAAATCTAACGCCACATTTGTTAAAAATATGTGTTGGTGTATTTTTGGGTGCTTATGTATGCATGTATGCTCAATTATGTATGTATTCGTACTCACTTATATGTACTCACATTTACGTGG
>WNWK01006589.1:0-7500 GCA_009830355.1 Cherax destructor | reverse complement strand
AACCCAAGGAGTCCCGGACAAAGCTCTTTTCTTCGTTTAAAATAGCCCGTTGAGAAATAGTTATTAAAATTAAGGACTTTCACATATTACACAATATTGATCAAACTGATGGAGAAGGTTCACACATCTATAGGGGAACTATAGATGGGTGAACCTTTTAAAGACAGAAAAGGGGTTTACCCCAACTAATAAAAACCGCAGACTTTGTGATCTGTGTTCCCTTTGGAACGTGGAAAACTTTTTCAACACAAATTGTGACGTTACATAAAAAGACTGAGCTATCGAACCAACGGATATTGAGTCATCTCCCCCGGGAAGACGAAGGATGGGACAAAAAAAAACCAAACCTGATCTTAAAAAATTGATCAGCCTTCACGGCTTGGTGTTCTAATTCGTTTTTTTATCTGTCCAGCAGTCAGAGGTGTCAAGTTGGCCCCCGTTTAAACGTGGATTGGTATAAAAAAATGAGTTCAGAGCAGGAGCTCAGGGTGAGCCAAGCAGTGAGCCAGGGTGAGCCAAAGTGAGCTCAGGGTGACCCGCAGTGACCAGGGTGAGCCAAGCAGTGTCTCAGGGTGAACAAGCAGTAAGAACCCGAGCCCAAGGAGCCAAGAGTGAGCCCAGGATAAGCCGAGGAAGGAGCCCAGGGTGAGCCAAGTAGCAAGCCCAATGTAAGTCGACCACGGAGCCCAGGGTGACCCAACAGCAAGCCCGGGGTGTCGACCACGGAGCCCAGGGTGGCCAAGCAGGATCCCAGGGTGACCCAAGCAGCAAACCCGGGGTAGCGGCGGACCCACCCCACCCCAACCCAACTAACTAGCCCCCTGGACCCGAAAATTACCATCACAAAAGAAAATATTTCATTAAAATATATATATGAAACATATACATGCCTGTATACTTGTGGATAATACTAGACCGGATCATGACCTTGAAGATTAGTTTCTATTCCTACAAGATATTACACCCCTCCTCGTAGCTGGTCCCTTCTCTGTACTGAGGTTCGTGGGTGCAATCACACATAGGTCTCATTTTTTTGTATCGCTTTACCGCTCATGGAACTTAACCACAGGTGTTAGAATAGAAAATACAAAAAATAACCCGCACATGGGAGACCGTAACTCATGACGACGTTCCAAATCAGACCGAACGTTGTCATACGTTTCATTCTGCGACGTGCGGGTTATTTGGTTTTTCCAGCCCGGTTTTTTTTTATTCTTTTGGGTAGAGGGAATATACATACCCGAAGGGAAAACGGTTAGGCCATAAGTCTGGCCGACCGTCCGAGGAAAGTAAACAATTGAACCCAGTTAATATCACCACTGAAAACAAGAAAAAATGATGGTTGGGTGTTAGTACCTAGTATATATTAACACAAAAAATAAAATTTCCCAGTTACCCGTTGCGATGATGCATTACTTTGAAAGGAGGGAAAGGGGGGCGACATCCGACCGGGCAAACACCGACCCGGGGCAAACCCCGCCCGGAGCAAACACTGCCCCCGGGGAAAACACCGACCCAAAAACAAAAAAGGTAGGGCCACCAAATCGAAAGGGGGAAAAAAATATAAAATATGATAGTTTTTTAGAGGCGGTCCCTGACTTAAGACAAGTTACGGGGATCAAACCCCCGGACCTCAGTGTGTGAAATAGGGCTACCAACCGACTGGAACACCCAAGCTTGGGGCATGGTAGAGAAACTTTATAGCTCACTTGACTGCCATATTACCCCCCCCCCCCCCACACACAACTTAAAGTTGTCAGGAAGTGGAACAATCTGGAGACTGATGTGGGAGGTGGGATCCCATAGCTTTACGAAAAAGGGACGTTAAGGCCTTGAAGCAAGGGGGAGAGTCGAATAGTAGCGACCAACGAACGGAGGGCCAAAAAGCTGTGACTCGACCCCCGCAGCCACAAAATGTGAGATCAAAACACACACACACACACCCCCGCGCGCCACAGGATCAGGAAGGACTAAAAAAGGGGTCTGGGAAAAGGGTGATGGCCTGTTCGACAACGGTGCCTGGGCTTCCCAACCCCCCCAAGTCCCAAAATCGTGAATATTAAAAGGAAAAACGACCACAGACAGAGCACAGGCTGGGGGGAAAAACATAAACCTCAACCAAGAAAAAAGGGTCTTGGGTGAGTATAATAAACATTCCTGAGGGCACATCAACCAAGTAACTATTGCAGCATATGGGCGCCCCGAAACGTAAGAATACCATTCCGACACCTTAGTAGGGAATTGTTAAAAACTCTGTACACCGTGTAGTCAGACGATATTGAAATTTCAGTACCAGTATGGAATCCACACCTGGTCAAGCACATCAAAAAATTA
Organism: Cherax destructor; assembly: GCA_009830355.1. Taxonomy (NCBI): domain Eukaryota; kingdom Metazoa; phylum Arthropoda; class Malacostraca; order Decapoda; family Parastacidae; genus Cherax; species Cherax destructor. Next base: position 5,166 of record WNWK01006589.1, on the reverse strand, counting down.
GATAAAATGCAAAGGTTTGCGACGAGACTATTCCCGGGGCTAAGGGGGGTCCTACGAGGAGAGGTTAAGGGGAAATCACCTGACGACAATGGGGACAGGAGGGATAGAGGGACATGATAACAACATATAAAATACTGAGGGAATCGACAAAGGGACAGAGACAGAATGTTCGAAAATTGGACACAGAAAAAGGGGTCACAGTTGGGAAGTTGAAGACTCAGATAAACATAGGGATTTTGGGGGTATTTCTTCGTTATAGAGTTTGGAAAAAGGGATAGTTTGGGTGCATAGTGGGGCAGGATCCATACATAGGTTTAAGAAGAGGTATCATAAAGCTCACGGGCAGGGAGAGAGGGGGGGGCCAGGAGGACTCTACCCCTGCAACCATAAACGAGTAAAATTGGTGAGTACACATAAAATTCACACACACACACACACACACACTAAACCCCTCTCCCCCACCCTTAATCACAAACCCCACCCCCACAAAAACCCCCCCATTGGCCCCCACCGGGGGCTACCACATGCCCAACCCCACCATTCTCCCAGACCAAAGTTTTAAAAAAGAAGTTGAAGGTTTGGTATACGAACGAAGATGGAATAAATATAATTGTGAGGAGGGCTTGAAAAATTAAGAAGACACCCCCAGACATCATAGCAGTCAAGAAACAAAATCATTGGGAAGAAAAAGACCAATCTTCCCACTCGGATATCAGATCCTAGGAAAGATTGAAGGAGCAGAGGGGTAGGAGGAGTTGCACTGCTCATTAAAAACTGAGGGGGATTTGAGGAAAGGGAAAGGGAATGGACGAAATTGGCGAGAAAATTACATAGTATACAATTCATCTGGGGGTCATAAGGTAGTCATTGCAGTGATGTATAACCCCCCACAGAACCGGAGACCAATAGAAGAATATGAAGAGAGCAACAGAGCAATGGTGGACACATAGCTGAGGGGGCCAAAGAGCCACACGAGTAGAGAAAATTAACAGTTATGGGGATTTCAACCAAAAGGGGAGATTGATTGAAAACCTGAGCGACAAGGGGGCCCCCAAACATGGAGAGCCAAGATGATGGATTTTACTGGAAAATCTCAAGCATCAACATGTTGGGGACACTGCCAGTGAGAGGGTGAGGATGAACCAGAAGACGGGACCTCGTGTTCACCCTGAGTAGTTTGGGACATTGAGGATATCATATGAAACCCCCCTTGGTGCAGTGATCACGTGGTTCTGAGCTCTGAATACATAGTAAGTTATAAGTGAAGAGGGTAACAGTAAGAGGAGGGGAAAAAGCCAAACTGAAAAAGGGAGGACTACACAGGTATGAGGAACTTCCTGCAGGAGGTTCGGGGGAAAGAAAATTGGTAGGAAAGTCAGTAAATGAAATGATGAACTACATAAAAAAATGCAACGAGGAGGGAAAAGTTGGTTCGCAAGGACAACAGAAATAACTGAAAGCCCTTTTGTTTACCCGAAGGTGTGGGGAGGCGAAAAAAACTGCACTAGAGAATGGAAAATAAAGATATTATGAAGAGCTAAACAGTATGAAAGACAAGGAGGGACGCCCAGCGACAGAGAAAACAACATAGCATCAAAAGTCAAGTCCGACAAAGATGTTGAAGCTACATCAGGGGGAAGACAACAGTCAAGGACCAGGTAATCAGGGTGGGGAAAGAAGGTGGGAGCTCACAAGAAATGACCAAAAAGTATGTGAAGAGCTCAACACGAGATTTAAGGAAGCATTTAGAGGGAGACAAAAAGGACTCTGGGAAGACAGAACAGAGGGGGACACCAACAATGAATATACCAACAAGAGTTGGATGAAATAAAACAACTGAGGGGGAATGAAGAAGCTGGGTAACCATCATACCTCAAAGGCAGTGGAACCGGACATCTCTACGTGGGGCCTTAGGGGGAGGGAGCTGAGACGCTTTTGTGCCACTAACCACAATTTTCAATACATCCATTTAAACTGGGGAACTATCTGTGGTATGGAAGACGGCAAATGTAGTCCCCCCTTTTTTAAAAAAGGAGACAAAAACGAGGCACTAAACTATAGACCAGTGTCACTGACGGAGAGAAAAGTTATGGGGAAATTTATCAGGAGGGATTGGGGAGCAACTAGAACGGAACCAGCTTATGGACAACCAGCACAGTTTATGGAAGGCAAAACCTGGGCACAAAACCCACTGGAGTTTTTTGACAAGGTAGCGGAAGTAAAACACGAGAGAGGGGTGGGGAGATTGCATTTTCTTGGTCTGTAAGAAGGCCTCACACAGTTCCTCCAAGAGATTAGTGGAGAAGCTAGAGGATCAGGCGTTAACAGGGCACTGCAGGGGTCAGAGAACACCTGACAGGGAGGCAACAACGAGTCATGGTACGTGATGAGGTATCGCAGTTGGCGCCTGTTACGAGCGGAGTTCCACAGGGGCGTCCTAGGGCCATTATTTATGGTATATGTGAATGACATGATGGAAGGGGTAGACCGAAGTGACGGACACTTGCAGATGATGTGAAGTTAATGAGGAAAATTAAATTAGGTGAGGGTCAGGCAGGACTTCAAAAAGACCTGACATGCTGGACACCTGGCCCAGAAACTGGCTTCGAATTTAACCCCGTCAAATGCAAAGTCATGAAGATCGGGGAAGGGCAAAAAAAACCAAAAAGAGTATAGGCTAGGTGGCCAAAGACTGCAAACCCCGCTCAAGGAGAAAGATCTTGGGGTGAGTATAACACCAAGCACGTCTCTGGAAGCAGACATCAACCAGATAACTGCTGCAGCATGGGGGGACTGGCAAACCTGAGAATGCGTTCCCATACCAGTAAGGAATCGTTCAAGACACAACCGTGTACGTCAGGCCCATACTAGAGTATGCAGCGCCAGTTTGGGAAACCCCCACCTGGTCAAGCACGTCAAGAAATTAGAAAGTGCAAAGGTTTGCGAAAGGGTTTGTTCCCGAGATAAGGGAATGTCCTACGAAGAAAAAGGGTTTGGAAATCGGCCTGACAACACTGGAGGACTGGAGGGGTTAAGGGGACATGATAACGTCATACAAAAAACTGCGGGGGAAAAGACAAGGTGGATAGAGACAGGATGTTCCAGAGAGGGGACACATAAAAAAGGGGTCACAATTGGGAAAATGAAGACTCAGATGAGTCAAAGGGATGTTAGGAAGTATTTCTTCAGCCATAGAGAGTCAGGAAGTGGGAAAAGTCTAGCAAGTGATTGTGGAGGCAGGAACCATACATAGCTTTTAAAAGAGGTATGATAAAGCTATGGAGCAGGGGAGAAGGGACCCAGTAGCGGTCATGGGTTCGGGGCCAGGAGCTGAGTCTGCCCTGCAACCAAAATTTGGTAGTACACGCACATAAAAACACACACACACACACGAGCAGTGAGAGAGTGAATTAGATCGACCAGGAGGGGGGGCCAGGGGCTATGACTCGACCCCTGCAACCCCATATAGGTGAGTACATATAGGTGAGTACACATACACACATACACCACACACACCAGTTTCGAACCCCACCTAGCCAAACAAAAAAAACTACAGAAAGTGCAAAAGGGTTTTCAACAAGACTAGTTCCGGGGCTAAGGGGTATGTTCTACGAGGAGAGGTTAAGGGAAATGACCTGACGACACTGGAGGACAGGAAAGATAGGGGGGGCATGATAACGACATAAAATAATGAGAGGAATTGACAAGGTGGACGGAGACAGAATGTTCCAGAGATGGGACCACAGCAACAAGGGGTCACAGTTGGAAGTTGAAGACTCAGATGAATCACAGGGATGTTAGGAAGTATTTCTTCAGTCACAGAGTGGTCAGAAATGGAAAAGCGGGGAAATGATGTAGTGGAGGCAGGATCCATTCATAGCTTCAAAAAGAGGTATGATAGCTCATGGCGCAGGGAGTGACCCAGGGGCGACCAGGGAAAAGGCGGGGCCAGGGTTGACTTGACTCCCCAACCACAACTAGGTGAGTAGGTGAGTACACACTGCAAGGCATTTACAAGTCCTTTTACAACTGGTAACAACACACTCATCGTTCCTGTACAATTATTGTTTTTAGAGGACTTATTTTATTATTCAAACAACATTACATTTCACAGTTAAACCCCGTACAACATTAATTAAGGTTATGTCCTCTGAGTGTCTGGTGCGGGTTGCTTCTCAGGGGTTGTTGTCCCTCTCCTTCCCCCCCTTTATTATGGCAATATTATTCTCCTTCAGTGGACATCACTGGGGTTTTGTTTTTTGAACCTGACAAGCTGTCTATAGAAAATTTTTTTGAAATATAAAGAAAAGGGAAAAGTTTTTTCAGGTGTGTGTGTTTACATTCTTGTTTTTTTACTTGTGTTTTGAGACGAGTGAAGAGAGTTTGTATTGTTATGTTGACCCCAAAAATTTGTAAATAAAAATCATCCCCATTAAAATAAAATTCAAAAGAGGATGGGTCACTAATCGTTACTATTTCTAATCTCTGTCCCCTTTTCCTACTTTCATTCACTTTATATAAACCCTCTGCTCAAAATTTCTCACCAACTTTAATGGACCCATGAACAACACAAGACACAGATCACTTTTTTATATACCCCGTGTCCCTATAACCTATGTAAAAATTCACACTAAAGGGCCCCAAATCTTGAATTCATTACCAGTAAATACTAAAAAAACCTTGTCTGAAAATCATTTTAAGACTCTTTCAAAAACCATCTACTCACCCTAAACTAAATACTCATACTGTAAAATTTCTTTAAAAAAAAGTCAATGTTATTTTCCATAAAATAGTTTCAATTTTTTCTATTATGTTACATTTTGTTACCACCTATACCCTTTAAACCCAAATACTCATACTTAAAATTTCTTTCAAAATGCTCAAATTTTCCCAAGATAATTTCAATTTTTTTATTATATTACCATCCCTACAATGTAATATCATCATATTGTAATTTGAACAATGTAATATCATCATATTGTAATTTGTACAATCTAGTATTTAAATAAAACAAACTCAATCAATTACTCTAATATTTTTTCATATCATAAGCCATTAGCTTAAGCTGCCCTTAATGCCATGGCATGTTGGCTTCCCCCTTCAGTTTATGATTGTAATTACAACACCTATGTAAACTTGAATGAAATAAATATTTGAATTTGAATT